>JAWWEU010000295.1:0-15807 GCA_035583155.1 Acropternis orthonyx | reverse complement strand
GACAGGGCTTGGAGCAACCTGGGCTGGTGGGAGGTGTCCCTGCCCATGGCAGGGGGTGGCACTGGGTGGGCTTTAAGGTTCCTTCCCACCCAACCCATGTGTCATTCCATGACTCTGTTTGAATTACTAGAACATAAAGAAAGGTAGGGGGTGGTGTTGTGGTGTCAAGGGACAATGTTTCTGTTTCTCTGCTCTCAGGCTCTACAAGGGGCAGTTTTGCTGAAATACCTCTCTGAAGGTCCAAGGGGTGGATTCCTTCAGCTTCCTGAACACATTATAGAACAACGTCCGTGCCCACATAGAAGGGTAGGGAATAAAAATAGCTGCCACATCCCTGTGGAGAACAAGTCGTGTCAGAGAATGGAAGCAGGTGATTCCTCCTGGGTAGGCGGCCTTGGGAAGGAGGGGGAGCACAAATTAAACATGGACTGACTCATAAAGCTCTTGACACTGTCCCATATGGTATTTGCATAAATCAAGAAGGTAAACGTGGCCTGGGTGAATCTGCTGTTATGTGGGTGCAACACCAGCGGGAAAATTGCAGTCAGAGGAGGAAAACATCAATATTTTCCTCCCAGAGGGAGCACGTGTCAGGTGGGATCCCACAGGATCAGTTCCCAGCTCGGCATTGCTCAGTTTGTGTCTTGCAGGATGGAACAGGGATCAGGCACACACCAGTGTCGTCCTGGGACCGGGCAGGGGGGACTGGGATTCTCCAGGGCAGCCTCTGCGTCAGGCTGGTCCTGGGGATCCTTGTTATTGCCACTGCCCATCATTTCTGCCAGGCTTTCTCCTTTCCAGGAGAGCCCTTGTAAGGAGTTAGAATGGGAAAGCTCTTGCAAGGCTGTAGTGGTTGCAGCACTCTGCCTGCTACAAAACAGCTTTTCAGCACTTGCCAGTCGTTTGCTTAAGAATTCCTCCATGGTTAATGTTGAGTCTCCCCATCACAAACCCCTTATTCCACAGGCTGCTCCTTGCCCAGAGGGCTCCACACGGGTAATTCCATTTTACCTCTTGTTCATAAGGCCTTGCTCTGCTTCTGGCAGACACCCCTGACATGTTGCTGCACATAACAGAGAAGAAAAGGGTTTGTGTGTTGAAAAATGTGAGTTCTGTTTGCCTCATTTCAGTCTATTGGTGGTGAAAGCAATAAATGCCACGTTTATAAAAGGCTCCTGAAGGAAAAGCTTCCTGGGCATGTGTGGGGGAGGAATTAACTGCAGGTGATGAAGTGGAAGAGTGTCTGGAGTACCTGACAGGACTGACAGATGGGATGATGCTTAAATAATAGTGACATCTGCCCAGGAACCATTTCTTAGGTAGTGATTTGATGCCACATCTGCACAGCACTGTTCACCTCCCCGTGGAGATGCCCCTGCAAGGGCCCCGTTCCACGTGGGACAGCAGAGGGATTCCTGCCACCATTCTCCACCTGGATTAGGGAATCCAAGGGAGTGTTGTGTCCTTGTGTGCAGTGTCTGGGCAAAAAAAAAAGAACCGTTTAGCTGCATTTTCCCAGGGTTTTGCCCCATTCTCCCAGACCCTGCTGTCGCGAGCACAGCAGAAACCAGCACCTGTTGATTGGACTGCACAGACAAAGAGTTATTTACTACTTATTTAGTTACAGTCCTGTATTTCTTCTGACAAATATTTCCTGCAATCGGTCTCTGCTCATAGAAGTAATCAGAACTGCAGCAGCTTTATTTTTATGAGTCCTCAAGCCAAAGAAGAGAACACATCATGTAACCAATCCCTGTCGGGGGGCAGTGCTGTCCTTACCAACCACCCATTTGTTAGATTTTATCACTCTCCTCATATATTTTCTGGTGGATCTGTGTTATGAGAGAAGGAGCCTGGGCACTGTTAGGTCTGATTTTAGGCACAGTAATGAAGCTGCAGCCGATGTGGTTTGGGGGTTTGGGGGCTGCTTGCCTGCAGAAAGAGGTGTTCGTGGAAAGGGTGGGGAGGCCTTGGAAGGGGCTGCCCAGGGAGGGTTGGAGTGCCCAGGGCTGGAGGTGCCCAAGGCAGGAGTGGCCGTGGCACTGAGTGCTCTGGGCTGGGGGACAGGGTGGGCATCGGGCACAGGGTGGGCTCCGTGGGCTGGGAGGGCTTTTCCAACCTTAATAATTCTGTGAAATGTTCCTTGGACGCCTCCAGGGATGGGGACTCCACCACGGTCCTGGGCAGCCTCTCCCAGTGCTTAAACGTCCCCAAATGTCCCTCTGACCTGTGTTTCATCATTAGCAGGAGGTGTCCTCGTCACGTGACTTGGGGAAGGCCATTTCCACTTTTAGCACCTGCCGTGTTTGTTTTAGCCCATACCCGTGTGTTTTGGCCCCGCTGTGCTGTGTATTCACCGTGTGTTTGTCTGCTCTCTGCCTCCCTCCCTGCCAGGTCCCAGCCCAGCCCGGACCCCCCCGGCGCGGTGGCCGACGAGCACTCCCTGATAGCCACCTACGTGAGCCGGCTGCAGCGCGGGGCACGGTCAGTGCCGGGGCAGTGCCAGGGGCAGCGCCAGCGAGGGGCCACGCACACGCCTTTGGCCACCGCTGGCAAAGGGAGGGAAATCCGCCAGTGTTCCCTGAAATCTGCTGGAAGGGATGGCTTGGTGTCCGTCCCCACCCTCTTGCCCTCCCTCTGTTACAGAATCCTTTACATAAACCTGGTGACATCATCCCAAAGGGCTTAATTAATTCATTTTTTCTCTCCATGCCTGGGAGATTCCATGTTCTGGAATCTTGTCTTTCACCAGTAGGAAACTTATTTTCTGCCTAAATTTCTTTCCCAGCCAGCTCATGTCCAGCACTGTCCTGCAACTTTACCTGTTCTCCTGTCTCCTCCTCGTCTTCACCTCCACCCCAAACACAGCCACAGTCCCATGCTGTCCCTGCCTTTGTTCTTGAACAGGCTTTTCCAACCCCACACCATGACCTGCTCAATGCAACCATTTCTTTCCCCAAAAAATGGCGTTAAGGCTTTGAAGAATTAATTTCTTTTATCTCAGCTTTGGTATGTGTGCACATTTATATTTCATGGCTCTGTCTATGCAGAGAATTTTCACCCTGAAACCCCAAAACGCAGTTCTCCTGTTTCATTCCAGGACACAGCCAGGGGGTTCCTTATCCCACTGTTGGACCTAATTAACTTGTGCCTTTACAGAGCCGGCACTGTGCTGGGAAGGAAAGGGAGGTTTAGTGAGCTGGGAGCTGCAGTGTGCTTGCTCTATCCATGTTTTCACCCTCTGGATAATATTTTTAGAGCCCTATTTTGTTACTCTGTCCTGCAGAAATTCATATCCACTGCTGTGGGGATGAAGGGCATCATCTCCTGGGAAAGGCAAAATTTTACTGGTGGTGGATCACTGCTCTGACCTGCAGGAACTGAGAGCCCAAAATATTTTCCACAAGAAAGTGAAACCCAAGGAATTTCAGACTCTGCCCTTCACTCAGTTACTGCAATCACTGGATTTGGAGATACAAAGGAGCATCTCTTTAAGATGCTTACGAAGCACCTTGAAGAGAATACGACAGATGGAAATGCTGTGTATCCCAGAATCATTTGTGTTGGAAAAGCCCCCCCAGCCCAGGGAGCCCACCCTGTGCCCGATGCCCAGCCTGTCCCCCAGCCCAGAGCACTCAGTGCCACGGCCACTCCTGCCTTGGGCACCTCCAGCCCTGGGCACTCCAAACCCCCCTGGGCAGCCCCTTCCAAGGCCTGGCAGCTCTTTTCATGAGCCCTGTCCAACCTGGCCCTGGACACTTCCACAGATGGGGCAGCCACACCTTCTCTGACCAGCCTGTGCCGGGGCCTCCCAGCCCTCCCAGGGAATAATTCCTTCCCAGTCTCCCACCTATCCCTGCCCTCTGGCAGTGGGAAGCCGTATTACATGATGTACCATCTTCTCTCACGCCCATCCCTGCCCACACTTGCGTTGTCCAAGCTGAGCTGTGTGCTGGTATTTGGCAGCAGGGCACGGCTGTCTCGGCCCTTCTCTGCACTGCCTGCCTTTGCCCCCTTCTGCAGGACACAATTCCATGAGATCCCCAAGCCAGGATCAGCGTGGGGGGATGATTTTCCCCAATCCCCCTGTCTCACCCTGCACCCGCCGTTGTGTGACTGCCACGTGTCACTGGCAGTGCTGAGCTGGCCCAGGGACCTGCCTTGGCACAGAACAAGTTGTTGTTATTATGTCAGGCCCGTCCTAAGCCAATTCAATTTCCTACCTTGGCTCCTCCTGGTGTCCCGGTGCTGTGCCAGTGCGGCCCTGGAGGGCAGAGCCTGTGGACAGCCCTGTTCCCCAACACCTAAAATCCCCACCACGTCACCCTCCTGTGTCCTTTTGTGTCTCCGGTGGGTTTGGTTCTGTCCCATTGTCCCAGAGGTGCTGTGACAGCCCCAGGGTGTGCACAGAAGCCTCCCCTGGTCAGACCTTTCCATCAAGGCCAGGCTGGACAGGGCTTGGAACAACCTGGGATGGTGGAAGGTGTCGCTGCCAGCGGCAGGGAGTGCGACTGGATGAGCTTTAAAAAGGTCTCTTCCAACCCAAACCATTCTGGGATTCCATGATTGTTCTCAGATCTGTGTCACCCCCACTCAGCCATAACCTGCAGCTCCCAAGGAATCAGTGGGTGAGCTCATGGATTGTCTCTGTAAGGGCTGTGTAAGGACCACAATGTTGTCAAAATGGGCCAAACCACGTGGGACACTATTTTTAAAACAGGGAATTCTATACATCACCCCTCCAAAATTCTGCTACTGTGGAAACCTCTGAACTCTCACTCATGTACCCTCCTCCCATCCAAGCTCTGGTTTATCCTTGCTCTTTCCTCCCTTTCCTGTTCTTCAGAGTTGAGGGGGCTCCCCTGGAGAAGGGAAGGCTCCAGGGACACCTGAGAGCCCCTTCCAGTCCTTTAAGAGGCTCCAGGAGAGCTGCAGAGGGACTTGGGACAAGGCATGGAGGGACAGGACACAGGGAATGGCTTCCCAGTGCCAGAGGGCAGGGATAGATGGGATACTGGGAAGGAATTGTTGGCTGTGAAGGTGGGGAAGGGCTGGCACAGGCTGGGCAGAGTAGCTGTGGCTGCCCCATCCCTGGAAGTGTCCAGAGCCAGGTTGGACGGGGCTTGGAGCGACCTGGCCAGGAGATAAACTTGAACTCCACTTCTTTGTCATCTCTAAAATATTTCTAAAAGCAAACACTAAAGGATTATCCTTTTTTTTTTCATAACTTAGAGGGTTTTTTTCAAGAAAGGAAGAAATTGTCAATAACTATTTTTAATTCACTTAAATAAGAAGAGGTTGTAGTTCCAGAAGCTGGGAGAGGTGTTAGGTGATACCAGATTATGGAAAGGATGGAATGGATGGAGTGATATCTTATAAAAGCAGGGGAAAACTTGTACAGACAAAATTGCCAAGGCAAGCTGAAGAAAAGCAGCATGAAGTTCAGAATGTGGGATGGGGAAGATTGTTCTCCTTTAACAAAAAGTATGTGGGACAAGAATTTAGTGTGAAGGTGTCTGTGAAGTTCCTGAAGCCTCGTGTAAAGGCCCTGGTTTTTTCTTTTCTTAAATCTGTTTTTCCACTGGCTTAACTCCCCTTTCTCCAGCTCCTTCCTTTGCTCTGGGCAGTTGGATGTCTCCAGGTCTGGATCCAGCCAGGCCAAGCTCTGAGTCCTCGTTGTGCAGTTTGTGCTCATCACAGGCCCGCCCGTGTTAATTGAACATGTGTGTCTGTTAAACGCAGCCCAGGGCCCTGTGCCATCCCACACACCAACCTGGCAAAGCAAACACATCACCTGGCAAACCTCAGAGTCTTGAAAGGTTGTTGAATTGAGCGTTAATGAAAAGAAATTAAATCTCCATTTTTAAATAACCGTCTTGTTCACAGCATAAATTTGGTTCTGTGACTAAAGGAAACATAAGTCACTGAGATGAAGCTTAAAGAAATGCAAATTATCTTCTGAGGTGGGAATGTGGGCTGGAAGTAGCTTTTGTGGTGTACCAGGTCTGTGTCTGCTTTAATTTGCTGCTGTCTGTGGTGATGGTGACCCCAGTTTTCCCTGGAGCACCCTCAGGGACCACCCTGGGCTGGCCCTGGATCCCACCTGGAACCTCAGGGATGGCATTGGGAAGCCTGTGTGGCCACTGGAAGCACGTTCCCTCATTCCCACACCAATCCTGACTGTTCCAGTTAATAACAGTTTGGTTTCTGTAACTGATCCAGTGGTTCCCTTTGCAGGGGGCGTGGGATGAGAGATCTCTGCACAGCACTGGGACAACCAGCAACTCCCAAATCCAACAGCTGGATGTTGTCTTAAAAAGCTGCTCTTTCACTTATGATTCCCCTCCTGGCTGCTTGTGACAAGGCCACTATGGCACCAAATCCAGCTGGGAATAGATCTCAGCATTGGCTGCTTTCAGTTAACACAACCCGAAAATCATCCTTTGTCCCTCAGTGTGTTTAGAGTTAAAAAGAGAATTGCCTGGGAGTAGCAGAAGCTGCTCCAGCACTGGGGGCACTGTCTGTGTTCCCAGGCTGGGTTAATCCTGTTGATGATGCACACGCACAGAGGGACGATGCTCGTGCTGAACGTGAGCCAGATCCCAGTGCTGCCTTTCCCTTCCCACCCCGGGATCTGTCCCCTCTGCTGTCTCTGCTTTTCCTGTCTCAGACCTCCGTGTCCCTTTCTCTGTCACCTCAGGGTGCTGTCACTGCTGCTGCTGACTATTAGAAACGCTCTTAACACCTCTTTCAGCAGCATTTCCAAGGCAGCTGCAGCCTCTGTGCAGTGTCCTTGGAATCCAGGACTGGTTTGGGTGGGAAGGGACCTTCAGGCTCCTCCAGTTCCACCCCCTCCCATGAGCAGGGACACCTTCCACCAGCCCAGGTTGTTCCAAGCCCTGTCCAACCTGCCAATAGGAGGCAGCTGGAGCTGCGTGACCCTCTGGAGCTGAGACGTGAAGGACCAAATCTCAAATTACCACCCTTTGTACAATGGGTGTTGTAAGGTGTTTGTAAGTCAGGTGTAAGTCAGCCTGACTTACAGAGTGCTATTTGCATTTAAGCTGATGCTGTTCTATGGCAGAGGGTCCTTCTCAAGTCAGCACAGTTCTCTGCACTCTTCCTCATGGAAGTCATGCTGGCTTGGACACTCATCGTCCTACATCCCCCAAGGACAAAGCTTTCCTCCTTTGTCACTGGGTTATTGACCCTGTTGACCTCGAGGAACCAAAAGGGTTGGCAGACAAACTCCTCAGAAAAAAAAATTAAATCTGTTCCTAAACCAAATTCTTCTAATGCATTAAAACTGGAATCTGCGAGCCCTGGAGGAAACGGTGCTCAGCAGGAAGCTTGGAGAGCAGTTCCCGCTATGGCAGCGGAATGGGAAGGGAGTTACGTCTCCCGTTCCCGGTGGGAGCCCCTTGTCCGTGCTGTCGCTGTCTCTGTGCCCTGCCAGGCCCTCCCTGCGTGGCCGGGCAGGCTCTGACGGGTGTTGGCTCTTTGGCAGTGTCCTGGACAGCCCCGGACGGCTGGACGAGGAGCACCGGCTGATCGCCAGGTACGCCGCGCGACTCGCCGCCGAGGCCGCCAGTGCCGTAAGTGAAGCGAACACCCCCTGCTTGGCCGGGGGGCAGGGGGGGGCTCCGGGGCCGGGGGGGGGGGGCTGAATTCCCAGAGAGGCGTGAAAGGGTCGTTTTTTGTTTGCTCAGCAGCACAAGTTCCGTGTTCCAGCAGGAGCGGGGAAATGGGAATGGGAAACAAGAGGGCAGATTGATCAGAAATGAGGCCAGAGGAGCTCAGGGAATAAGCAGATTAGTCCTGCTTAGGCCAGAGAGGAGATAAATGCGTAGATACCTGAGGGAAACAAATCATGGAGCAAACGCTGGGGAATATGTGTAATTCCAGAGGGGAGGAACCTGAGAGAGATAAAGGATGGTGCTTTCTGTGTTTGCAGCTTCTTCTCATAGAAAAGGGAAACGCGCCCAGCCCATTTTAAATTGGTAAAAATAAATCCTGCTCTAACAGAACATTGCTACAGGAGAATAACCAGAATTGCCTGAAATTCCATGGAATATTTTCAGGTTACCTGGATGGGGAGATTATTCCTCCGTAGGGAAGGAGAGCAGAGTTTACAGGAAGCATCTCCCATGTTCCTGAATTTCCTTCAGTGCATGTTCAGCCCATAACCCCCCTTTGGCAGAGGGATGTGAGAAGATATTTTTTGTAAAACTTTAACGAAAACAGAATTATGCATTTCAAACATTTTAAACTGGCAGTTCCCAACACCTCTGTCAAAGGTAGAGCTGCATGTCCCAAGTCATTCAGTTCACCAGGACTATGGTCATGTTGAAATATTAAAGTGCTAAAGTGCCAAGTTTCAGGTTTGGATGGAAATGGAGGAAATTTCCATGTAATCATGTAAAATTCAAGTTGTTTAATGAGACAGTAAGTGCTGAATCACTGTCACGCTGGAAGGTGGTGGAGCAGTTCTTACTCATGACTTGACTTTTTCTGGTAGAAACAAAGTGTTACGAAAGCTAAGGAGTCACAAACTGGTTCTGAAAGAACCTGGTGGTTTAAAAACCTGTGAATCACCTTAACCTGCTCCTGTGTCCCTTGCAGTTGTGGAAGGGGTCAAAAACGAAGCAGTTATTTGGGTGCACAGAGCAGCACTTCGAGTTCACCAAGGCTTTGTGACAAATTCCTGCTTTCTTTCACCCCCACCAGTCCCAGGGAAGGGCAGATGTCAGAGCAGTGCCAGGCACGGACATGGGATAGGGAAAGGAGCTAAGAGTAACAGCAGTGTGTTTCCTTTGCAACTGGAGCTTGGCCATGAGGAATCTGAAGTTATTTACTGACTCCACCATTTATTCTCAGTCCAGAAATGCCAATCCAATGACGGATTTTTTTATATTCTGAAGGAATACGAGTTCAAAGGGCTTTGCTTCGTGGCAGCTTCCCAATGTTTCTTACCAGTGGGAAACACCACACGGAGGAGAGGCTGAGTCTGGTTTGGAGACGGGGAAGAGAAAGCAAAGGAGAGTCATCACAGTGCTCTCTGCAGCCTCCTGAAGGGGCAGGCACAGGTACCTGTCATCAGGGCCAGCCCTTCAGACAGCCAGGGTCACCCCACTGCAGAGCCCTTCAGGGAGAGGAAAACAGGCAAGACAAACTGAAGCTGCAAGAAAGGGAATTCCAACTGTATGTTAAGAAAATCTTTTATCACCATGTTAATGGTCAAATGCTGTTTTCCAAGAGTCTGGCCAGAGAAGAGCTGGGATTTCCCTCTTTGGAGATGTTCAGAGCTCAACAAGAAATTCTTGAGCAACCTGCTGTGAATGGAGCATGGGCTGGAAACCTCCAGGGTTTCCTTCCCACCTGTATTTCACTGTGAATCTGGACCTTAATGAAAGGGAAAAGTGGGGGAGAAAAAAAAAACAACATAAGGGATTTATGGACTATTTGTCAGTGGAGGTTTTAAAAGCAAGACAGACCAGTATCTGCTGGGAACACTTGAGGGAGGCTGATGTGAATAGAGTTATTTTGTGCTGTCCTCTCCAGTCCTGCCTGTCAGATGGAATGTGCTTTATTTGTTAATAACATGCTCTAACTGCTGGAAATGCAGAGGATCCCAGGGACACACTGTTCAGACTCCAGCGGCCTGGTGCAAAGACTCTTACTCTTTCCTTTGAAGTCACCACAGTGGCCACTGGGAATTGTTCATGGGACAGTGTGGTCACTGGGAATTGTCCATCAGGCAGTGTGGCCGTGAGTCCGACCCGGCCCATCCCTTTCTGCCTTTTCTCCAACGAGCTGCAATGTTGGAGCTGTTTCTGTGTAAACATCTCTTCCCCATGGGAGTGCAAATACCCCCGTTAAGGTGCTTAGGGGAGAGGCCTTTGCTCGATGTCTGGCTGGGACAAAATAATCTGAGGCAGATCTGAGAGTTAATCCTTGAAATGCAAGTCTGTTTGTTGTTAAAGAAGGGCAGTGACTGGGGAGGAGCAGGAGGAGGAGGGGGAAGCCTCAGTGCCGCGGGCAGCCTGGTCTGTGTCCACCCAAGGAGCTCTGGCTGAGCTGCTGCTGTTCCCCTCGAGCCAGTGTGCAGGCAGAACATCCCTGCTATTGAGTGGGAGTGCTGAGGGCAGTGCTGGCCCTGCCCGCCTGCTCCTGGCAGAGCTGTGGCCCCAAACAGTGTCTGCTGCCTCTGCTGGAGCACAGAGAGGGACAGGCAGGAGCTGACTAAAGCCAGGGAATTTAGTAGAGAACTGTCCAAACTTCAATTAAATCGCAACTTTCAGGATCACAGCTCCATCCCTTTGTCTCCCTCTGCTGCTCTGCTCAGATTGTCAGCCCGAGGTGAGGAATAATCTGCTGTTTCCTATCAAACATCGTCTTTTTGATACAAGTGGGGACTGGAACAGATCTCCTGCATCCCCGGCCTCCTTGCCTGCTTTCCCCTACAAAATCCACATCCACATCCTTGCCAGGTCCCACCTCAGTGGTGCCTGATCACTTGAACACAGGTAATCCTGCAGATAAGGTGACTGCACACCCAGAGAAGGGGGGGAGAACGTGTGTTTCGGGGGAATATATGCACATACGGAGATAGATAGATAGATAGATATAGATATAGATATAGATATAGATATATATGAAGCAATCCCAGGCCCTCTGTCGCCAATGTCCCACACAACCCCCTCCATCCCCTCTCCCACCTGCTCCTCCTTGGCTCTTGTTTTCCCCCGTTTCCTGTGGGATTTCTCCTGGTTCCCCCGGGCTGGGCTGGGCGGCCCCGCTGCAGGGGCGGGCACGAGCACCTCATAAACACAAACTAATAATTATGGCTGAGTGGGTAATTAGGTTGAGTTTTGTGGATGAGTTACGATAATGAGGTTCTTGCCCACGTTGCTCTTTTCTGAAAACTCTGTGGTTGCTCTTCCCTCAACATCAGGCACTGCTAAAAGCCTGTGATCATCTCATCTCCTCAAAGCTGCCCACAGCCTAAAACAACAGTCAGAGCATTCCCTCCGTGTTAACTTCTCTTTCAGGTTCTAACCATTATTTAATGTATAATTTTTAAATAAAGAATGAGTAAGCCAGATCTCCTGTTAGATAAATCTGCAGCTTGGCTCTTGGGTCATTTCTTCTTCTCCTTGGCAAACCAGTTGAATGAACCATTTTTGTCATTTGATTCCTCTGCTTTGCCTGTTGACCATCAAGAGTCCTGTGACACCACAGTGATGGGCAGCTGAGGTGCTGGCTCAGACTTTCCACGACACCGTGAGGTCCTGGCACCAAGGAACCTGGAATCTGATGCCCAGGAAACTCGAGCTCTGCTGTTCTTTCACAGTTTCTTCCAAATCAGGGTGATGGGAAGTGCAGTGGCTGCCACACTGACTGTGGGGGGCTTCGTTATTAAACCCCCTTCTGTCACCCCAAACAGGTACAGTGCAGGTGAGGTCAGAATGCTCCTAATAGCAAACACCACTCCAACAGGGAGTTGGAGCTGATGGTCCTTATGGATCCCCTCCAGCTGGGGATACTCTTTGATTCCTGACTTGCAGTTCCAACATGTCCCACTTTCTGGATTAATGGCCAGTTCATAGGAAAACTGAATTACAGTGCACAGGTTTCACTGGTCCTATGCAGTATTAAGGATTCTAAGTCGATTTTATGACCATCATATGGCTTTTCTTGCTGACAGAGAAGGGGCTCTTGCCATTTGGACAGTCTCAGAGCTGTTGAGGCTTCAGCAGAAGTTGAGTTGTTGGGGGTTTTTTTTTAGTAATTTTGACTTACACTGTTGACTCCCAGCAGGTCTTTGCACTCTGTAGTAAAAAGCCCTTGTGAGAGTGGAGTAGCAAAGGGATACGTCCCTGGAGTTCAGAGCTGCTGAGCAGGCAGGAGCTGAACCTGTGGGCTTTTAAAGCATGGAATTACAGCCATAAATCTTGGCAGACACAAGTCATTCAGTCCTGTCTGGGGAGATGGAGTGCAGACACAGGAGTGCTGACTAGGAAATGAAGGGTTTGGGTTGGATTTATTTCTTCTAAGGGCAGAGGTTTTAAAAACCACGTGCAACTCACAGGGAGGGCAGGTACCCCCCTCAGAATAAACAGTAACATGCAGATGAGAGAATGGATTCTGTCCCCGGATTTACGTGAAGAATGGATTTTGCCATCACAATCCCAGACACCCCAAACTCTTCCAAGGTGATGACAGTAAGAATTGGCTTTAATAAAATGCTGGGCAGAAATGAGAGCAGGGACTGCAGTTAGTCCAGCCCTGGCACAGCTGCCCAGGCAGGAGTGGAGTCCCCACCCCTGGAAGGATTTAACAGCCCTGTGGGTGTGACACTTGGGGACACAGGTTAGTGGTGGCCTTGGCAGTGCTGGGGGAATGGTTGGACTCAGTTTTTCCAAAATGATTCCATGTGTTCCAGAGGAGTTCACTCACCTGGCCTTGGACACTGCCAGGGATGGGGCAATGGTGGTAAAATTCCCATGGTTCCAGAGGCAAGGACCGTGTTTGCATTTAATGTCAGTGGATACTGCTCCTTTCCATGGATGGTGTTTCCTGGCCTTCAGTGAGCCAACAGGTTCCAAGCACCTGCTCTGTGTGGACAGACTGTCTGGAGATCCAATCTAACATGGCAAGAGATTGGGGTCTGGATTCCCATTTATTTAACATGGAATTGCAGCAGTTCATGCACTGAAAGGCTTCACTTAACCCCAGTTAACCGCAAGGTGATGGACTGGGAACGGGGAGAATTGGGACCTCTGGAAAGCACAAGGAGTCAGGATCAGCTTCCCACAGAAGCTGTGGGAAGACCTTCCTGTGGAGATGTTTTTGTCCAGCTGTTTCTGAGCATTAATGATGCTCTGAGAGTTAAACCAGGAGATGGAGAACATGCCTGGGGCGTGTTGTCAGCAATGGGGGTGTGTCCAGCAGTGCAGTGGGTACCAGACTGCGCTGTGGGTTATTCTAGACTGTCCCAGACTGAGTTATTCCAGCTTCCCTTTGCTGTCTGACATGTGGGAAGGTCAGTGTTTCACTACAGGACTTCATGAGGGAAGGGTTGACTGGAGCTGTTCCCAGGAAGATCCTGCGGGTGCTGCAGGCACTGGTGGGCGTGGGGTCTTGTTTTCTGAAGGATTTAAAAACTCTGGCAAATGCAATTCCTCGGGTGGATAGTGAGGAGGATGAGGCACCCAGGAGCAGCCCCTGCCCTCGGCTCAGACCAGAGCTGTTCCCAGCTCTGCAGCCTGGGCTGTCACTCCGGGAGTTTGGGGCTGGATCCAAAGCCTGGCACGTGCCTGGACAGGTAAGGAGTGTTCTGTGTGACTGTCCTGTGTTCTCCCACAGCCCCGCCCGCCGTCAGACCTGGGCTTCAGCTTTGATGCCAACAAACAGCAGCGGCAGCTGATAGCAGAGCTGGAAAACAAGAACAGGTAAAAACAGGCTTTGATCAGTTTTGTTTTGGGAGCCATCCCTGTGCTCTGTTGTTGGGAACCCTTTTTTGTATCACATTAAATCCAGATCGTTTACCCAGATCTTTTTTTGAAGGCGTAGCTGCCTCATTAACTGAGTAGTGATTAACATTCATTAATTGTGGGTGAGGATTGGGCTACCTCATCCATGTTCCCCAGGGAGTGGGTTGGTCTTGTCCATTGACCTTCTTAAAATCATCTTGACCAACACTGAACATCCAGAGGCCGTTTCCCTCTTGTCTGCACAACCAGCAAACCTCAGGGCTGGGGGTCTGAGCCCAGAAACCCCCCCATGCCCAGGGCTGATCCCACAGCGTGGGCAGCAGGGCAGGGGGGAATTCTGCCCCTCTGCCCACTCAGGTGAGACCCCTCCTGCCGAGCTGCCCCCAGCCCTGGGAACAACAGCAGGAGAAGGCCCCAGGGACACCTGAGAGCCACTTCCAGTGCCTAAAGAGGCTCCAGGAGAGCTGCAGAGGGACTTGGGACAAAGGATGGAGGGACAGGACACAGGGAATGGCTTCCCACTGCCAGAGGGCAGGGATAGGTGGGATATTGGGAAGGAATTGTTGTTTGTGAGGGTGGGGAGTGGCTGGCACAGGCTGGGCAGAGAAGCTGTGGCTGCCCCTGGATCCCTGGGAGTGGCCAAGGCCAGGTTGGAAGGGGCTTGGAGCAACCTGGGCTAGTGGAAGGTGTCCCTGCCCATGGCAGGGGCTGGGAACTGGATGATCGTTAAGGTCCCTTCCCACCCAAACCATAGGATTTTTCTTGCTCCAGAGGGTCACCTGTGGAGCCTCTCCAGGCTCTCCGTATCCATGCTCAGGTCTCCCTGTGCTCCTGCTGTGCCCAGCTGTGTGATCCTGCAGCCTGCACAGCCCTGTGCCAAGGCACCCTCAGCACATTGGCCAAAAACACTGCTCAGGGGTAGTTTGGAAGAGAACCAGTTCCTGGAGAGCAGGAACAGCTCAATCCTGGCACTGCCGTAGCTTCAATATTGCACCAAGAGACCTTGCAGGCATTTGGAATTATTCCTGGAGATCCCAGATAAGGGAGATCTCAGTCACTGCTGGTGTGAAGCCCTGACAGGAGAGCAGCTCAGCAGTTTCACGGAGGAGCAGGAGAGGAGACCTGGAGCTGAAAACTTCCACTCTGAGAGGGGTTTCATTCCCTCTGCAATAAGGAGTCCTTGGCTGTGGGTTCAGTGTTCCCTCCCTCCGACTGCGCAGGACAGAGTGACCTCAGTTGTTGTGCAGGCTGGTCACCTTCCCTTGGGGACACTCGAGGGGTTGTCTCTGTTCCAGTGAGCTGTTATTCTCTTTATTCCTGCTGCTCTGCCTGGAGCCCTCGGGAATGTGAGTGGGGAGCTGACCAGAGCTGTCAGATCCTGCAGTGCCGCCCCAGGGCCCTTTCTGCAGAACCTGCCAGGCAGGGTGTGCTGAAGATGGAACTTCTGTCCTCTTGGAACAGCCTCTGAGCCCCCATTCTGTGTGAAAGAGTTTGGAGAAACACTGCAATGACTGATTTCATACTTATTAAGTAGTAAATTTTCCGTGTCTTGCAGCAATTCCTATGTCTGCCCCAACTTACTGGTCTGGGGTGTGAGTCTCTGCCAGCCACACGTGAAAAACTGCTGTGCTTAGGCTGGGACTGACAAAAAGTGCTTCAAGGGCTGTAAAAGTGTTTAGGAGCAGAGCAGAGAGTGACCTTTTCCTTCTTCTATCTCCCCTCTGTCATTTCCACAGGGAGATACTCCAGGAAATTCAGCGGCTCAGGCTGGAACATGAACAAGCCTCTCAACCCACCCCTGAGAAGGCCCAGCAGAACCCGACCTTACTGGCTGAGCTCAGGCTTTTACGGTAAAAGAAATACCTGCACTGGTGTTTGTGGGGCACGGGGGCCAGGCATGCTGGGGAAGCAGCTCTGGGCAGCCTGACAGGTCATTTAGGATGCTGAGCTCTGAAGGCCGTGTCAGCAACTTGGCTTTTAAGTGGCTTTGGAAGTAAATAAAAACACTTCTTGGAATCAGTTCTGTTTGTATAGTTCAGAAAAGTGTTTGTAAAGAAGAAACTGACAGGGCAAAGTGGCAGAAATGGCATTAACTGCTCATCATTTCTTGTCCAAAGGAGCAGAGCTGAAGGCAAATGTTAGTTATTTGATTATTCAGAGAAACTCCCAGTGTTCAGACTTCCAGATACATCCAGAACTGGAGAACCACCTCCAAAGCCTCTGTGGCTGAGTTTGCACTGCTGAGGCACCGCCAGGGCTGGGGCACTTCTGGGCCCCTCAGCCAAGAGACACACACAGGGGCTGGAGCGTG
>JAWWEU010000294.1:0-15812 GCA_035583155.1 Acropternis orthonyx | reverse complement strand
CAGGGATCCAGGGGCAGCCACAGCTTCTCTGGGCACCCTGTGCCAGGGCCTGCCCACCCTCACAGGGAAGAATTTCTCCACAATATCCCACCTAACCCTGCCCTCTGGCAGTGGAAATCCATTCCCCCTTGTCCTGGCATTCCAGGCTCTTGTCCCCAGTCCCTCTCCAGCTCTCCTGGAGCCCCTTTAGGCTCTGTAAGGGGCTCTCAGGTCTCCCTGGAGCCTTCCCTTCTCCAGCTCTCCCAGCCTGGCTCCAGAGCAGAGGGGCTCTGTCACCCTCTGGCCGCATTTTTTTCTTTTTTCTATTAAAACTTGTCTATAAAGCAATTGCATTAATGTACCTGTCACTCTAGAGCATTTATTTTATCAATATTGAGCAAATATTGGCACCTCCCCAGCTGGATTTGTTTCCCAACCTGACTGAGCCTCGTTTCCCGTAATCCCTGATCCCCCTGCTGGGCTTTGGTGCTGCTGGGTTGGGGGGGAGGTGGTTTCCTGAGCCCCCAGCACAGGGCAGGGCTGGGTGAGGCTCTGGGGGTCTTGGGCAGTGTGGGGTGTGCAGGGCAGCCCCTGCCTCCTCTGGCCACCGACCAGGAGTGCCAGGAACGCCTGGTGACCCATCACTCGCTTCCCTCTCACAGCTCCCTCCCTGCCAGACCAAACCAAGGCCCTGCAATTTGTCTTCTCCTCTGGTTTGGTCTTTAAAACACAAAAAGCCCAGACTTAGTCATTGCAGATGCTATTTAACGACAGGCACTTTCAGGCTGTGGCTCGTGGTCAGGAGGCACCGAGGGCTTCCCAGGCTGTGCAGGAGCAGGAGCTGCTCGGCTGCGCTGGGAGCGGGGGCTGGACTGGGCACAGGGTCACAGCTCAGGGTGCCCAGAGCAGCACAAACCCTGCTGCTGCCAGATTGTCCCTCCCGAGCAAGGTGGGACTGCTGGGCTGTCCTGTGCAGGGCCAGGAGCTGGACTTGATCCTGATGGGTCCCTTGGCGTACCCTATGATGCTAAGTTTCCAGGGAAATCCAAGCAGACACAATAAATCAGAGCCCCAGTGTGCTTTCAGAGCTGTTTGGGGAGAATTATGCACAGGTGACAGTGAAAACGCTCCTCATTTGTAACAAAATGGACTTGTTGCTGCCAATGGGGGAAAGTGAAATTTGGAATTTCTGAAAGATACCCAGTTTGTAGAGTCACGAGGAATTTACCCACTGCTGGTGGTCTGGGACCCAAGGAAATGGAATTGCTGCTCCAAATGGATAAATGCATATAACAACAACATTTATACACATATAACAAAAATATGTATATAATAAAAAGAAAAGAAAGAATCTGATTGTTATTTACAAATGAGAGAATAACATTGTCCTGGAATGTGTTTCTGTTGCCTTCTCCTTTCATTAATGCACAAAACTGGATCCAAAAAACCAGCTTTGGGAGGAGGGACCCAAGCAGTGGGAGCAGCAGGAGCAGCAGGAGCCCCGTGCCCCAGCCCCGTGCTGGGGGTTTCTGTTCCTGGGGCCCTCTGAAGGGCTGAGACAAAACTCACCTCAAGGATGGGGCAGGAAGGATGTGGCAGAGGTGGGTCGGATGTCCCGGGGCAGAGTGGCTGGAGCTTCATCCGGGGTTTGGCATGAAATGAGAGGGAAATAACTGACTTGGGGTTGGTCAATGTGCTGTTTAAGGGAAATAAATGAGTACTTTTGTATGTGTGGGGAGACTTTCCCGACGTCCAGCAGGATGGTGTTTCTTTGGGAAGGAGCCAGACCCCCACTCCCAATTGGAGAGCACGTTTCCTGCTGCAGGAATTGGGCTCGGGATTGGGGCTGGGGGAGAATGAGTGCCTGGGAACAGGGCTGGAGCTCTGGGAACACCTCTGCTTTTAAATAGCCAACCCCAAAGCCACTGTCTGAAGCACCCCCGGGATTGCAGGATGAGGGGGAGAAAGAGCTCATGGAAAATTTGTGGGAAGAAAAATTTTCCAAACATACAGCAGAGAAACCAAGGGAAAAGGCAGGAATTCTGATACCCCAGCTCAGGGCTGCAGCCCAGCTCCAGGCTCCATCCCCCCCAGGGAAGGAATGTTTTCCCCAGAGCAGAGCTGCTGCAGCAAAAGGATTAACACAGGCTGTGGGATTTATGGGGCTTGCCAGGGCCCGGGATCCAGCCTGGGAATCCACTCTGGCTGACACTGGAGCTGCTGCCGAGACCTCCTGGAGATGCTGCAGCACCAGCAAGGCTTTGGAGTGGGGCAGGGACAGGGCTGGACACTCCCTGCATCCTGAAGGGGTGAGAGCATGGGATTTGTGGCTTGGGGGACCTCCCAGCAGGCTGGGGGTGTCAGGACTGTGCGTGGGGGAATGACAGGACATGGGCAGGGGGCAGACGGTCCAAGAGAATTCCAGGCTGGGCACAAGGCAAACCTTGTTCCTTGGGCAGTGTCACAGGCTGCCCGGAGATGGTGTGCAGTGTCCATCCCTGGAGGGGGTCAAGACAGACTAGGAAAGGTCCTGAGCATCACAGAGCTCCCAGCCCTGAGAGGGTGGTCGGGCTGGAGACCCCCTGAGGTCCTTTCCAATGTGAAATGGCCTAAACAAGCAGGATTTTAATTTCCCCTGAGAGTATAAAACAATTGTTTCAAATCAATCCTCAGTTCTTGGATCCCAAAGTCATCTTCTGAAGGATTTATACTCCTGAAGATGGACTTAGACTGGAGGTGGAACAGCTGATTCATTTTAAAAAATCTATTTAAAAAAAAGGTTCTTTACGTGTGTCCTCTAATAAAAGTCAAAGTTGTTTTGAAAATTTTCCCCTGTGAAGTCAAACTGAAGTGACACATGTTAACAAATCCTGGCTTTTTTATCTGGAAAACTTGTGTACATGGAAATTTCTCCAAACGGGGGAAGTGTTTTTCCCTTGCTGGCCCGTTGTAAAGCAGGGGAATCAATCTCTGGGACTGTCCCAGGTTGGAGAGCTGTGGAGAGGGATGTGGATGAGCTCACTGTTGGCTGGTGATGTCACCTCAGCTGGGAGCACTGGGGGGATGCTGGGCATGTCCATCTCCATCCAACCCAGCCTTGGACACTCCCAGGGATCCAGGGGCAGCCACAGCTTCTCTGCCCAACCTGTGCCAGGGGCTGTTCCAGCATCCTCCACGTTCTCCAAGGAGCTCCACACAACAGCTCTGCTGCAGGATCTCTGTGTGTGTCCACCACTGTCAGGGACCATTTTTGTGCTGATGGTGAATTTTCTGGGCTGATTCAGCTTCCCTTTCCTGCTGTGCCTTGGGAAAGCCTCTGGCAAGGGCGAGCCAGGACCGCTGGCACCAGTGCTTGGTGACCCTGGGCAGCATCACCCCCCAGCCAACCTCTCTGACTGGGCCAGGTCACCAAGCTCAGCAAAACACAACCTCCTTCAGCCAAAGATTGGATTCAATAATCCTGGAGGTCTTTCCCAACCTAATTCTATGAATCTGTGGTTCTATAAAACCTCTTGTTCAGAGCAGTTTGTTGGGAGAACCTTGCGTTATCTTTCTGACACATTCAGCTATAACCTCTTGGATCTGGCGTGCTGAACCCTCAGGAAGGAGCTGGGAATGGAAAATTTCCCGGAAAATCTGGGCCTTACAGAGGAAAACCGGCACACAGACTCCAGAATATTAAATAGTAAATAAACAGAATAATTTAAATAAACTGAAATGAGCCAGGAGGGTTTAACTGAAGCTGCTACTGCTTCTGGCAGGTAAACACACCCTTCCCTTGGTGAATCTTCAGCTACTCTCTGTCCTCTTCCTGGTGGAGCCAGGGCTTGGTTTCAGAGCCAGAGGGGAGCAGAGCTGGTTTGCAGCAGGACATGTCAGGAACTGGGGATGCTCTGCTGCTCCTCGGGGTGAGGACCAGACCTGTGAGGGGGTGTTGGCTCTCCTGACCTCCCTCCTGTGCCCCTCGGCTCTGCAGCAGCGCCAGGTCCGGGCACACCCTTCTCCTGCCCCGGCCACTGCTCAGCTGGGGGGCGCAGGAGCAGGGCAGTGGCCCTGGGACCCCCCTCCCCACTGGGACCCCCAGTGCCCCTGGGGCTTCTCTGGCACCGAGCTCCTGGGGCTGAGACCCACCATGGCGCTCTCTGTGTCTCTGCACTGCTGGGGCTTCGGAATTTCTGCAAGCTGAGACCATCACATATTGTGTACCTTGGCAGGATATTTAGGAGAACATAACCTGGCTCGCTACCAGTGTGAAAAACCTGCATTTTCTTTTTTTATTATTTATTTTAAACAACTGTCTTCGCTGCTTTCCACCCCCAGTACTGCACACACATCTTGCTGAACCAAATAGTCTGTTGCTGTTTTATAAGGACAAAAACAACCTACCCGTGCTTAAAAAATACGTGAATCTCCCCAGAACCTGCTCTGGAATATCTTTTAAACTATTCCCATGTCAACAGACTCCACATGTCGCCTCCTCCATCCTGCATCTTGTAAAATTAGAAGCAGCGACCTTCCAGCTTGGACAGGAGAAATAAACTCTGCAGGAATCTCAAGTTACTCAGTTGAAATGAGACCTTTCTTAGAGGTTTGAGGGGAAAAGGCATTGGGGCTTCTCCCAGGGGACACTGTTGTTGGAGAGCACTATGGATGGATGGAGGGAAGGAAGGAAGGAAGGGAAGGAAAGGAAGGAAAGGAAGGAGAGGAAGAATATCTGCCAACTCAGCATCTTCTCGTGCCTGAGAGATCTTGAAAGATAATCTTACACTGAACAATTGCCCTGTGCCAACCCCCGGGGACACAGTGGTGGGGTCACATCTGGGAAACGGCTTCAGCGTCATGAGGGGAAGTGGAAGGGAAATGGGAGCAAAGGAGACACAGGCACAGGTTGCCCAGAGAAGCTGTGGCTGCCCCAAGGTGAGGTTGGACAGGGCTTGGAGCATCCTGGGGTAATGGAAGGTGTCCCTGCCCAAGGCAGAGGGTGGGATGAGACATTTAAGGTCCCACCCAACCCAAACCAGTCTGGGATTCCATGATTCTAAGTTAATTTGGGAATGACAGCACAGCTGCCGCTGTTGGTAGCGATTTCTTTATCGATCTATCAGTCTATTTATTGATTTTCCACCCCCCTCTCCGCGATCCAGCTCAGGTTCACCAGGCGCTCTGCTCTGAGCAGGAGCGGAGGCAAAGGCAGACGTGAGCCCCGTGGCTGGAGCTGAGGAGCTGCCTTGATCCTCACCAGACACTGTCATTAGTGTCTCAGCTGATGGTTCTGAGCTCATCGCCCTGGACTTGTTCAAAGCTCTGGGTGCCTGTGGCATTCATCTCCCAAACTGCCCTTCTGCCCTCCTCCCTGCAGCTCCTGTGCCTCTGGCGATGCTCTCACATGCCTGGCCTTGTGCTCTCAGGACTCTGGAGATGGTCTTCCACCTGTTTTCCTGTTTCCCTTGACCTCTGTGGTCACCAAGACATGGCACTGCACCAGCAGCTCCTTCAGGCCGGTGTGATCTCATGCACTGGGCAGGGCTTGGAGGTTTCTGAAGAAAAATGTGTGATGTGATATGTCTTTCCAGCTTAAAACAGTGTCATCAAGTTCCACGTCCCCATTTGGGGGAACTTTCTGTTCTGGGGCCCTTCCCCACCAGCAGCCCCAGCTCTCCCCGCTCCCCAGGCTGGGCTGGGCTCTGCAAAGCCCAGTGGAAGGAGCCCCAGGCAGGTCACTCATACTCTAATTAAGGGTTTTAGTCCCTTTTATTGCTTTATTCATTTTAAATTGGAAGCACAGACTCTGCCAGCTTTACACCCCAGGGTGCAGCCCTCTGGTTCAGCTGGCAGTGTTTTAACCCCCACAACACTATTTTCCCCATCCCTGGGAGTGTCCAAGGTCAGGATGGATGGGGCTTGGAGCAACCTGGGCTAGTGGAAGGTGTCCCTGTCCATGGCAGGGAGTTAGAATGAGATGAGTTTTAAGGTTCCTCCCAACCCAAACCATTCCAGGAATCTGTGATTCCATGATTTTTGGGTAATTTACTCTTCTTGAAAATTGCTAAAAGCTTTTGCCAGCATTGGTGTTTCAGTTCCACTTCTCACCCCTTTATTCCACTCCCTTGCCTAGCCTCCCAAATTCCCTTGCTGTACTCAGTGGGACCAGGGCTTGGCTGGGAGCTTGGAGGCACCTCCTGGCTCTGGATCCTGCCGCAGCCAGAGGTGCTGGAGGCACCGGCCATGGGATGGCCACACACCCGCACAGGGATCGGCCTTTGGAGACAGAGTCCGACAGAAATAAAGGTGGCTTCAAAAGGTGACTTTGGGATAGAAAGCAAAGAATGTCCCCTGGAGAGAAGATGGGGCAGGAACTGGCTGAGGTGATCCAGATGGAAAACCTCGAGCTGGTGGATGGTCCTTGATGGAATAGCTTAAACTGGTATTTATGACCCAGGAGAGCCCTGGCTGTTTGGTGCCACAGCAACTGCTGCCTGCAAGTGATTGTGGGCAGCATGTGAGTACAGGCAGGGATGGGGGGAGCAGAGCCGGCTCTCGGCAGGTTAAAGTCTTGTGCAAAGAGAGAAATTAACTGCCTAAACCCAAAATGCAGTGTCACCATGGCAGGGAATTGGAGTTTGTTACTCTGTTCGCGTTTCCACACCTGTGGAAGCTGCCAGGGTTGACTGCAGGCTTTTCGGTCTGATATTTCATGTTCTGAGCGCACATTCCAAGTGCCTGAAGCTTCAGATGTGACCTTGAACGGTGGTGTTTTGGGAAAATGGGGGGAATGCACTGGGATAAGTCATTTAACCCTCAGGAGAATCGTTTTAAACAGTGCTGGTCAGGGTCTGCAGCAACAACACAGGGCTAAAGCAGCTGCGGCCTCGGGGGGGGGAAATTATGGCTAGTTCATACAAATTCTTGGAAAAGTATCATAAAATGGTGTTAAACCCTGTTAATCCACTTTGGGTATTAGAAGGAAAGGTGAGAAGATGGTTGTCCCAGTCCTGGAAGCGTCCAGGGCGTGGTTGGATGGCCCATGGCAGGGGCTGGGTCTGGATGAGTTTGGGATCGCCCCTAACCCAAACCAGTCCGGGATCCCATGAAGTCCGAGCCCAGGTAACACCACCCCCTCCTTCCCAGTGCTCGGATCATCCCTGGCTGCCCCAGGTTTCCCTGCAGCCGCCACAGCTCGGGCTCCGCTCGGTGGGGGAAGGCTCTCTCTCCCGGTTTCCGTGGCTGATGGAGCAGGAATGCTGGCAGGAACGTGCCAGCCCTGTGCGCAGCTCTCCTCAGAGCCCGAGCAGCGCAAGGAACCCTCCCAGCTCTGGGCTGGCAGGGCCACCGCAGCGGAGCCCCGGGCTGGGGCTGCTGGGATCGCTGGGCTGGGGGTACCAGACCCTGCCCCGCAGCCCCCCGGCATTCCCGGGATCCGGCACTCCCTGCCCGGTGCCCAGGGACCCCAGGGAGCTTCGGGGGGCTCAGGCAGGAGCAGGGGCAGGGCTTCAGAACCTTCCCCTGGGCACCACAAGCGCTGCCTGGCACAGCTCTTCCAGCAGCTTTCACTTCAGAGGGAAAGGAAGTGGTTTGGGGATTGGTTTTTTACAAAGAAGAATGGCTATTTTTGAACAGGGGAGGTTTTCAAGGTACTTCCTGCTCAAGAACACTGTGAATCAGTGGGTTTAAGCAGAAGGAAAAGGAGTTTAAAGTGTCTGTTCTTGTTAATGACAAGTCACATGTATCTGATGGAAAAATGAAACCAACCTCCAAACTGATATTGGGGGTTGGATCAGATGATCCCCAAAGGTCCCTTCCAACCCAGACTGTTCTGTGATTCTACCATCCTATGGAAGGTTGAAAGAAAAGCTTAAATGTTTCTAAGGATGCTTTGGTTTAATAATTCAGCATAGAAAAACCAGCACAGGTGGAGGCAAGGAGAATCATAGAATCACAGAATATCCTGAGCTGGAAGGGACCCACACGGGTCAGAGAGCCCAACACTTTGATATTTCAGTGGTAGGTGTGTAAATGGACACAGATGTGGGTACAAGTGAAGTCTAAATATCAAATAGAACAAGAATGGGTCACTGGATGTGGCACTCAGTGCTCTGGGCTGGGTGACAAGGGGGGATCAGTCACAGGATGGAGCAACCTGGGCCAGTGGGAGGTGTCCCTGCCCATGGCAAGGGCGTGCAACTGGATGGGCTTTGAGGTCCCTCCCAACCCAAACCATTTGTGACCCTGTGGTTCCGTGGCACGATGGGTGTTGGATGGTGCTCGTGGGGTCGGTCACCCGCGTGGGACTGAGCCTGGAGGAGCAAAAGGAGCTCCTTGTGCGCTTTGTGCCTACAAACACACTGAAACCCAGATTTCAGCCCCCTGATGAGAGGTGCAGGTGAGCCAAAGAAAGGCAGGAGAGCCCCCCAGGGCGGTGCCAGGGTCAGTGAGAGCCGGGGGGTTTGTGCCTCGCACGGGGCAGCACACGCTGCTGCTCCCGTCAGTGCAGTGTTCCATTAAGGGCATCAAAGCTCTTTCAAGGGCTGTTCCTCTCTGCCCTCCCAGGAAATGAATAGATGTGTTTGGTCAAAAACACTCCAGTTAATATTTAATGCAGTGTTTGAAAGTGAAAACGAAAAGAAAACTATCAATTTATCTTTCCTTGGTGCTTACAACAGTGGTTTAATTTCACTCTGCAAACACTTAGAATAAAAGAAACACCTTTCAGATTCCTGCCTTTGGAATTATTAATGGCTTTATGGGGCTCAATGTACTGTTTGTGTTCTCCCAGGCTGTAAAAACCAGCCCAAAGGGATAATTCAGCTGAGCAGGGGCTGCATTTCCCTGCCCTTCCTGTCTGGAAGTGCAACAGCCGAGCTCTTTCCCTCCCGTGGGACACACTGACCTCTGTCCCGAAGCCTGGGAGGTCGGCAGGAGCAGGGCAGGGTCCCCTGGGAGCATCCCAGTGTCTGTCCCACCACAGGTGGCCCCGGGTGGGTGACCCTGGGCTGGAGGGCTCCGAGTGCTGCCGCCAGGGAGGAGCCAGCAGCCTTTCCCAAGCCCTGCAGTCCAGCTCTCCCTGGAGAAAAGTCTTTGAAGAAAGACCAGAGGAACAACAGAGAGCCATAAAATGCCAAGGATTGCAGAACCCGGGGGGTTTGGATGAGGGGAGGAAACCAAACCCAGCCCAGGTGTGTGGGAAGAAGTGGCTGAGGTGGCAGCACGTGCCACGTGGGCTGGTGGTGAAGGCAGAGGCTGGAGTGGCTTTTCTCAGGAATCCTCATGATATCCAGAGGGTGGTGGGCACTGAGCAGGCTCCCCAGGGCAGTGGGCACAGCCCCGAGGCTGCCAGAGCTGCAGGGGGGTTTGGATGATGCTCTGGGGCACAGGGTGTGACTCTTGGGGATGGGCCTGTGCAGGGATGGGGGTTGGACCCCATGATCCTTGTGGGTCCCTTCCAGCTCAGCATATCCTGGGATTCTGTGATCAGGAATCATCATCTGTCATGGAACAGCTGGTTCCCCCCTTGGGTTTCCTGGAGAACACCCACCAAGGCTCAGCACTTCTTCTTCTCCAATGACTTGGCAGATGTAAGACAAAAGCTGGGACTGGAGGTAGAGCAGGAAGTGAGACAACACTGCAAAATAAGTGCATTTTCTGCTTTTTTATATTCTATTTTTATTTTTTTAGATTTTTTTTTCTCCTTTATCAGGCCCTGCTCATCCTTCCTCTTCCCAGACCAGTCCCCAGCTGAATTCTGCAGCCTTTCGTGGTGATCTGCCACGAGGAGCCAGCGCTGAATGATTTAGTGCCTTTGAGCTGCAGCCACATAACGCTGTTCCCAGGTGCTCAAACGTTCCAATCTTGAGTTGTTTTGTTGCCTGAGTGGCTTTGAGTCCATGGGACATTGTGGAAGGGCAAAACCTTCTGCTGCTCCTCCAGCAGCAGCAGCTTTCTGCTCCCAGCAATGACATGGGTAAGGAGCTCACACAGTCCTTAATAGACACTTGGGTTTGACAAAGAAAAAGGGAAAAAGAGGGTGAGATTGGGCAAAAAAAAATGTCCTTTCTCACATACTTTTTCAGCACGGCCACAAGATGTCAGAGAATGGAGTCCTGTGCCCGTGTGAGGCATTGGGGGCCACGGGCCTGCCCTGCCTTGGAGACCCTCCTTGGGGAGCTTGAGAAAAGTAAATGTACTTGGTTATCAAGTAACACTGGAAAACTTTTAAGTAGTGGATAAATAGAGAGCAACGTACAAATAAAGTCTCTGCTGACTCAGGCTCAGCCTTGGCGGGTTGGGTTCCCCTCTGCCTTTGGAGGGGGAGGATTTGCAGCGGGGATGTTTTGAAGGAGACAAAAAAGCTTCCCAAAAAAGGAATAAATTGTTGGTCTCGCGCTTAATTTATGGTGCTCAATGATCCTTCTGGGAAATCCAAGGTGCAGCCCCTGCTCAGCTTGTCCCAGGCTGCGACAGCCCCGTGTCGGTGCCAAAGGGAGGCAGGAGGAGCTTCCAAGACATCCAGGGTGTTGCAATCCGGGGAATGGCACTGGATTTTATAGCAGAAGGTAAGCGTTGCTGTTTCAGTTGTCCAAGAGGGACAGAATGCAGCAGGGACAGGTATGATACCCAGCTGAGCACCACCCAGCGAATGCCCACGAGCAGTTTTTGGGGTGTCGGGGTGTCTGCAGAGCTCGGGGCCAAGGGAGGCCGTGCAGGGGGGGCTGGTGGCCAAGCCTTGCCCCCCTCACCCTGCTGAGCCTGTGCATGAACCTGCACACGAACCTGCACTGGACTTGGTGATCCCAAGAGATCCTTAATGTCCCCAATAGTCAGAAAACGTCACAAACCTCAGGCGCAACAGCCAGCAGGGCCCTCCATGTAGTCTGTGCCCACCCACAGGACACCACCCGTGGTGGGTGTGCAAATTTAGGAATGAGCAATTAAATGAAAAGGTGGAAGATCCAACCCACCGAGCTCATCTCAGGATTTATTCATAAAGGAAAAGGTTTTCCTATCTTGAAAGGCATTTGGAATTTTAAAAGTCCACTTACCAAAATGAAAAAGTCAAAATCCCCTATATATATATATATATATAATAAATTACCTCTAAAGAGGAAAACTATTCCTCTCAGCAGAGCAAGGCTCAGGGGACCAGGAGGTGTCAGGCATCCCCACCAGCCCTGAAGGGAAACCCCAGGGATCCAGGAGATCCCTCCTGATTGTCACTGGTCTGAATCACTACATGAACCTCACCCAGACAAACCACAGCATCCAGAATCCCCGAGGCTGGCACAAAGCCCTCCCAGCCCATGGAGCCCACCCTGTGCCCGATGCCCACCCTGTGCCCCAGCCCAGAGCACTCAGTGCCACGGCCAGCCCTGCCTTGGGCACCTCCAGGGCTGGGCACTCCACAAAATCCCAAATCAGATTTTTTTCTTCCCTTGCAGTTATAGACAATATTCATAATCGAGAATCATTTAGAATCACATGCCAGAGGGCTTGTGAAGACAACAGCAGGTGAGCCAGACCTCTCCTGTGATGGTCACCACCCTTTCTTTTAATAACTTTTTTGCAGAAGTTCGGTTTTTTCCTTCTGGGTTCACAGTTCTCAGCTGATGGGGTTATTGAGAAATTTGGAGTCTGGGTTTCAGTTTCCCTTTATCAAATAATTAATCTCACCTAAAAAAAAAAAAAAGGCAACAGAGAAACTGCTTTAAAACAGCAGAATGAGGAGAGCAGTGAAGGCTGTGAAACAGAGATGGAACCACAAAGGGCAAATCTTTCCGATCTTGAACAGCAGCAGGAAGAGCAAGAGCTGATAGGTCTGGTTGCCCAGAGACAGCACAAAGCTCCCCAAAATTGTGCTCTCACAGGATAAACAGCTCCTTCAGGATGCACAAGTGGGAACACCAGCCCTTGGAACATCAGCCTGTGGAACACCAGCCTTTGGAACACCAGCCCTTGGAACACCAGCCTTTGGGAACACCAGCTTTTGGGAACACCAGCCCTTGGAACATCAGCCTGTGGAACACCAGCCTTTGGAACACTAGCCCTTGGAACATCAGCCTTTGGGAACACCAGCCTTTGGGAACACCAGCCTTTGGGAACACCAGCTTTTGGGAACATCAGCCTTTGGAACACCAGCCCTTGGAACACCAGCCCTTGGAACACCAGCCTTTGGGAACACCAGCTTTTGGGAACATCAGCCTTTGGAACTCCAGCCCTTGGCTCACCAGCCCTTGCACTCTCAGCACTTTTTCCTGACTGTGGCAGCTCCCAGTCTGGGAAAGGTTGTGACTGGTGTGAATCCAGGGCAGGTCTCCAGAGATGCAGTGCTGGAGGGCAGACTGGGAATGTCCAATGGGGAGCCTGAGCAGCTTCACCCCGTGTCTGCCACTGGGAAATCACAAGGTCACGCTTGCACAAACGCCCCTGGTGTGGGACAGCAGCTTTTGTTTGCTGGGCTATTGCTCGCCCCGGTTATTCTGGGAAGGGAAAGGACATCAGGGTGCCCTGGCATTGCTAAACGTTAATTCTGTC
Organism: Acropternis orthonyx; assembly: GCA_035583155.1. NCBI lineage: Eukaryota > Metazoa > Chordata > Aves > Passeriformes > Rhinocryptidae > Acropternis > Acropternis orthonyx. The sequence goes on along the minus strand of JAWWEU010000294.1, from coordinate 3,308 downwards.
AGGGGAGAGCAGTTGGTTTTCCAAAGGCTGTGTAGCTCCTGCTGTGAGACACTGGGGGCACTGGGGGCACTGGGGGCACTGGGGACACTGGGGGCACTGGGGACACTGGGGACACCAGGGCCAGCCACGATGACCCTGCCACCGTGTCCCTTGTTTTGGGATGTTTGGTGCAAATGGGTCATGGAGTGACCAAAATGACCCCCCAGCACGGGCAAGTGCCCACCTGGTCCGGTGAAACCCTGGCTGAATGATTAACTCTGCCATTGTTGCTGTTATCACACAATTTATTGACAGAGCTGCTCCAGCCTTTCATTTCCCACAACTTGGATAATTCTGCTGTGCCAACACGTCTGGGGGAGAGGGGAATGGGGCCAAACCCGGGGCGGGGGGTGGGGGGTGTGTTGTATCTGTGATTTTAAAGCGAGGGAGAGGACGGGGAGAAGACAAACAGTGACATTGGGCACTTGGCACCCAGAGCATGTTTGGTTTGGGTTTTCCACAAATAATCTGATGGGAGCTGTTGAGTGTCTGAGTGTCTGATGGAGAGAGGAGTGTGATAGCTGGGCTCTGGCTGAGAGCAGGTTAAACCTGACCTTGGCCAGGCTCAGACTGGTGGGAGAGGCCAGTCCTCTGCTGGGACACGGTGGGCTGCCACGGGTGGCACCATCATCCAGTGCTGCCTTTACTGAATTCCTGACCAGCCTCGGGAATGGCCATTTTAAAATGAGAATGACATTTTGCCCCTGGGTGAAATCCTGTCATGTCACAGCCTGGCAGAGGGTTGGTGACTCCTGATGGAGTTGGGATGGTTGACTCCTCCCTGTCTGGTTGCAAGGCATTTCCATCAGCTAAGATGTATTTCTCTGGGATTCTGCTCTGTGGCTGAGCTGTAGGACAGCTTGATTCATCCACTGCAAAGGATACGTATGAGCTAAGCTGACCTGAAGTAATTCAGGTTTGGATGAATCTTTATGGTCTGATTTTTTTTTTCATTATGTATTAAAAAAAAAAAATCTAATTTTAAACCTGATATTAACTGGGTTTGTACTTTTACTTGTTTTTGGAGGTTGCTCTCAGGCTGTCCCCAGGATGCCTTTGTACCCTGGACACTGAGTGGGACGTGCCCTGGTCCCACAGCACTTGTGAGAGCTTTGCAGACACTGAACTGAGGTGGGGCTGATGAACCGGGGCCCGATGTCCCTGTCACAGGGGTCAGCAGAGCCCACACCCAGCAGGAACCCTGCAGAGGTGGGACCTGTGTGTTCCTGGAGGAGCCTTTCCCTCCGCTCTGCCAGGCTGGGCAGCACCACATCCCACTGCGGGCAGGGAGCGTGTCCTCGCCTGCCAGCCCCGGGCAGCACTGCCAGCCGTGGCACAGCACAGAAGGACAACGAGTTCGTGCCCTTCCTAAAGCAAATTTACCCCGAGGTGTCACCAGCAGGGTATTTGCCGTGCTCGGGCCGCGGTGCCGGGTTGGCATCACCGGCAGCTCGGGCTGGCTTTGGTCTGGAGCCACTGAGCCCTGTGCATTTTATCCTGCCAAACAGGATGCCCCACAAAGAGCTGGCATTGCCTTGCCCTTGGTTGGTGCAGTTAGTACCAGAAAAGATGCTTGTTTCAAAGAGTCACAGCATCACTGGGGTTGGAAAAGACCGCCAAGATCATTGAGCCCAACCAGATCATTCCTTTAGGTTTAAGTGTTCTAAGCTGTGGTATTTATGGATTTCAGATCTCTCACAGCTGAGTCACAGGGAAGAGATGCCCCCAGTGCATTCCCAGCCTGTGCTGGGGAAAAGGCAGAGGGGGGCTGTGGTTCACATGGGTTTGGAGCATCCCCATCCTGGGGTGATGCCCTGGGAGCTGCTTCCACCCCAAACCCACCTCTAGTGCTGTTGCCCTCAGCACCTGGGCTGGGTCCTGGGTCCAGGGCACCCTTCTGCTCTCGGGCTGTTGCACAGGACCCAGCCATGAACTGAGACCTGGAGCAGGACTGGAGGTGTTGGAGCTCTCATGGAGGCAGGGACAGGCTCCAACCTTCCCCTAAGGTCAGGATGGGACAAAACTTTGCCCAAATGTGGGCAAAGGGTTTCCAGGCATGTTTCTGTCTCTGTCCTTTGAGGCCTGTTCACATTCAGAGCCAATTGCAAACACATCAGGCAAAATCTGCCTGACTCCAACCTGTCACATAAACCACAAAGTGTTGGGAATTGCATCTTCCCGCTGTAAAGTCACTCCAATCGGGATGTGCACTTCCTTTCATCTGTGAGCCCAAGAGCCTTTATAAATGCAGAATTTATTCTTCCTAATGGATGCATGTAAGAACTGTGGCTCCTCAGAGCAAACAGTCTGTGTGGGAGGCGGGGCAAGGTCTGTCAAACCAGCGTGTTTACAAAAAGTCATAATAACTGGGGCTTCTATCCCTGGCCATGATGGATTATTAAAACAAAGCAACCAAAAATATAAATACATTCTCTTTAACAAAATGCATTTGGGCATATTTGACATATTTTATATTCAAAGCAGTTCTTTCATGTTGTGCTGTGGAGTGAGGGGGGGGCTCAGCTCCCGCATCCCCTGGCAGTGCCGAGGCCGCTCAGGCTGCCCTGTGCTTTATGACAAGCCTGGCTGAGCTCAGGATTAATTCTCCTTTTGACTTCATGCCTGAAAAATGTGAACTGCTCCGAGGGAAGGCAGAGCTGGCGGGAGCCGGCCAGAGGGTGCCACGGGCTGGGGCCAGCCAGGCAGGGCTCGGAGCCACCGGCACTTTGCTGCTTGTGGCCAGCCCAAAGTCCTGCTCCGGGGCTGCTCGGCCGTGCCCAGCACAGCGTGCCGTGCTCCATGTTCTCAGAGGGAATGCTGGGGAAAGGCAGGAGCCCCTGCCAGCCTGCCCAGTGCTCGGGCTCTTTCCCTTCACCATGCTGGGATCATCCTGAGGACCTGGCACCCAGAGGGTCCCTTCCAGCAGCTGAATGGAAAACTTGTACTTCCCAGGACTGGATGCACAGAGGCAAACGGAGTGTGGGGTGTTGGCCAAGGACACCCAGTGTGAGTTTAGCAGCTGGAGGAGCACCCAGCACAGGCTCCGTGGGGCTGGGAAGGACTGAGCTGGTCAGGGAGCACTGACAGTGCTGGGATGGAGTGCTGGGATGGAGTGCTCGGATGCAGTGCTGGGATGTGATGCTGGGATGTGATGCTGGGATGCAGAGCTGGGATGTGATGCTGGGATGCAGTGCTGGGATGCAGTGCTGGGATGCAGAGCTGGGATGCAGAGCTGGGATGCAGAGCTGGGATTCAGTGCTGGGATGCAG
>JAWWEU010000293.1:0-15820 GCA_035583155.1 Acropternis orthonyx | reverse complement strand
GATGGGATATTGGGAAGGGATTGGTGTCTGGGAGGGTGGGCAGGCCCTGGCACAGGTTGGGCAGAGAAGCTGTGGCTTTCCCACATCTCTAAAAAAAGATTAATAGCAGGAGTGTTCGCGTTGTTGTGACAATTTCCCGCGCCTTTGAGCTGCCCGGTTGGGGGTGGGTTTTTTTTTCCCCCAAAGCAGCTCCTAAACCAAACCCCTCCCCGGAGGGCACAGCCCACAACAACCCCCGGAGGGGGCACTGCCCGGGGCACTCAGCAGCACCATCTCCCAACACAACCCTTGCCCTGCCCTCTGCCCCCCTCCCTTCACACACCCGGAGGGGCAGCAGCCTCTGACGCCCAAGGGAAGCCTTCAAGTTCAGCATCAGGTGGTTCCTGCACACCCTTTTCTTTTTAATCCCCCTTTTTATTTTATTTTTTCTTTTTTTTTTTTCAACAGAGGTGTTTTTTTCTCCCCTTTTCTGTTTGTTATTGTTCTCCATTCACAGCCTTTAATGTTCCCTCACGCTCTCCTTTCATCCCAGCTGTGGAAGAGCCATTTAACACCTTCCCCCGGCTTCCTTAAGGTGTGCAGACCTCATTATCCCTGATCCCAGCCCACACAGGCAGCAATGGGCAGCCTGTTCCCGCCCCTAAATCCTTCAGGCTCACTGGTCTCTGCGTATAAAGAGCACAGGAAATTGTTGATTTGAGTGTTCACTTGAAAAATGTAAACTTTGGGTCTTCCCTTGGCTCTTTGGCAACAGGGGAAGTGGACGGGAGGTCTTGGGAGGGAGCCTGGAGAGAAATGAAAGGCACATCTATTCCTACAGCCCTGGAAAAAGGTTTCCTGGGACACCCAGTGCCCGCTTGTCACACCTGGATCCATCAAAGCTGAGGCTCCAAGGCAAGATATGTCTCGTGTCCCCAGCCAAGAGGCACATGAGACACAGGACAGGCCCAAAGTCCTTGCAGACCCTGGGCCGCCAAAGCTGATGACCATGCAGGGAGGACAACCGAAATCCCCAGGAGTCATTCCCACCAGTCCTGTGCTCCAGGTAACTCCTCTCCACCGTGTTCCATGAGCCAGGTGCTGCACGAGGCTCTTCACCCCCTTCTCCTGACGCCAAGCAAAGCCAGGTCCCCATATCTTCATGAACACCAACTCCAACAATCTGCCAAAAGTGATTAATGAGGCCTCAAGTTTGACAAATGACATCAGGTAAAACAGGCATCAGGAGCCACCACAGAAGTTAAGGGAGTCAGCAAAAGGAGTAAGAGAAGGGGAGGCATCCAGGGGAATATGTCCATGGAGGCATTTGGATCCTTTCCCAACAACAAACTGATCTCCAGGAGGCAAAGGAAGTTGCGTTGGCGTGTGAAAATAACAACAACAACAATAATAATGCCAAGCCCAAATACTTAATTTCCTTCTAAAATGAGTGACATACAGGTGGCAACAGGATCCTTAATCATCCACACAGAATTAGGGACAAGGCCAAGGAGATAACAGCAGCTCTGTGCTCCAGAGCATCAGTGTGGAACAGGAAAACCCACAGAGCTCAGCTTAGTTAAGCTTGGCTCAAAGGCTGGACCTCCAGCAGTTTCATGGAGCTGACTTAAAGAGTAAGTGCTTTCAATTTCCCTCAGTATTATTTGGCCCCAAAGTCAGGATTTTCCACTGCCCTTTTCGCCCTAATACCTGTAATGTTTTAAACTATAATAACAACAGTAAAACAAAGAATTTTCAGCCTGTTTTCTCCAGTCCTGGATGACCAACACAACCTGCTGATACTAAGTCCTGAGGCGCCACCACTGCTGGGGAGGTGTCCAAGCCTGGAAGCCACGTTTCTGTAGGACTTCCCACGTGTCCATGAAGAATCCCAGAGTAACTTGGGCTGGAAATGACCATCCAGCCCACCCCGTGCCCGATGCCCACCCTGTCCCCCAGCCCAGAGCTCTGAGTGCCACGGCCAGTCCTGCCTTGGGCACCTCCAGGGCTGGGCACTCCAGACCTCCCTGGGCAGCCCCTTCGACCCATTTCCATGAAGAAATTCTTCCCTAGAAGAGAGGGAGCAGCAAAGAAGTTGCCCTGCTCCAGATTGCGGGTCTTCTGCCTGTCCTTTGCCTGCTTTATGTCACTTGTCTCGCTACACAGAATGAAACCCAACTGGTTAAAGTTCATTGAGAGTGGGAAACAACCCCCTCCCCCTGCAGAATCCCCCAGAGCAGCTCCACGACCCCCCCACGCAGGGACTCGTGGCCGGGCTCAGAAACCCAGCTGCTCACAGAGCCAACATCTGCAATTCCCTAACCCTGTCAGGCAGCCCCAGCTGGGGGGCGTTCCCCTGACCCGCCACTCGGGCCACTGCAACCACTTCCCGGGAAAAAGAAAAAAATAATGACAATTAAAGAGTGAGCTGAGGTCAAATCCAAGAGAAGTCCTTTTATTTGCTGACAGAGAAGCGAGGGAGCCGAGCCCTCGGGGCTGGCTCTGTGCCCACTTCCCCCAGCCCTGGGTGGGGACCCCAGGAGAAGAAGATGCTATTGCACAACATCTTCCTCACACAGCACTTCTAAAGGTTATTTTATCACAGAGTTCACCGTGCTCTTTTCTTACTATCTCATCATTTTTCTAAAAGTATTTCCATAGTAACTTTAATCTTTTAGTATCGTCGAAATTGAAAATATTGTCATTTATTTTTTTTTAAAAAAATTAACCAGGCAGAGTGGATTTATTTTCTCAGTCGCTGGCTCTCAGCTATTTTAGCCAGCCCTGTCAACACAACCAGCTCGTGGATACAAGGTTTTGAAGATGCATATTCTGCTTTTTGGGTTTGTTGGTTTGTTTTGTTTTTTTTTTTTTTTTTTTAAAAGCTTCTTCCTGGGCAACTCTCCACGCTGGGATGCAGCAGCATCTGTGTTGCATTCTATAGACTAGTTTTGCTTTGGACATAAGTTTTGCTTCATGCCTACTCAAAACACAGATGTAAATAGGAGGCAGTGTCAAATCGGAACAGTACTGAGAAAAACCCTGGCAACACATGGGGGGAGCAAAGAAAAGATCCTCTGAGGGCTGAAATTTCAAACGAGATGGGAGAGCGAGCGAGGAGGAGGCGGAGAAAATGCTGCTTTAAATACCGGGAGCTGCGGGGAGAGCTTTGGGGACAGACCACGCGGGGAAACGTGGATGTCGTGAGGGAGGAGTGACAAGCTGAGGGCTCTGAGAGGCCAGGGCAGCCTGGGCAGCGCTGCATCTCCCACCTGCCCTCCCAAGGAATATCCAGAGTCCGAGGAGTGTTCGGACAATGCTCTCCAGCACACGGTGGGATTTTGGGGATGTCCCGTGCAGGGCCAGGAGTTGAACTTCGGGATCCACGTGGGTCATTTCCAAAGCAGGGTATTCCATGATTCTGATAAGATTATTAGCCCAATCCTGAGGGGGGCGAGTCATGCAGACCCCAAAAGTTAAATTTGAAAGTTTTCACAACCAAAACCCCAAAGCACCCTCAAAATGCTTCTTGACTCCCCTCCTTGCTTTGCTTCCGAGCCGACCTTCAAAATCTGACCGTGGGAGACTCGCGAAGGTCCCATGGGAGGGAAGGAGGGTCCAGCTGCGCCCCAGAAACACCCCCACCCCACCAGCACGGCTCTCCTGTTGGAAATTCAACCCACGAGCTGCTGGGAAACATTTGTGCAGCCAAGATAAACCCTGGGAAGAGCAGCTTGGATTCATCCCTGAGGGCACGCAAGCTCGGATCCACAAAATACTTATGGAAATGAATACCGCAGTGGATTAGAAACTGCCCAAGGTTTGTCCTGAGCATCCAACATCTGCTTTCTGCCTGCTGCATTCCCAGCACCAGGAATCCACTCTCTTTATTAACTGGAAAACTATCCAGCTTTCTTGCAGTTGGCTTTTCAACCCGTGTTTAGAGCAGCATAATGAAGCACATCCCATCTTATCAAAATGTATTGTCTCCCCCCATTTAATGCTGTAAACCGAATGCTTGGTATCAGCAAGGTCGTTCAGAAATCCAGGGAGATATAAATCGTCCCTGACCCCGTTCCCGCATGGAGGTCAGGCTGGCATCTCACACTTCATGCCCTGCATCTGCTTCCTGGGGGTATCCTTACACAGCAAGGGTAAACCGGTGTTTAGGGATGCATGGAAAATGTACCTTGATGTGACAGGGTGCTAATTAGCCATAGGAATCAGTCATTAGCAGTAGGGATGATTAGAGGCAGAGCTAAAAGCAAACACAGGCAGTGACGGTCCCAGAACAAGTGGGAAAAATCAAGGAAGTATGCGGAGTGTGGAGCAGAGGGGATATGGAATGTGGTACAGAGAAAGACAGCTGCTCCCTGGGAAATATTCCAGTGGCCTCCGTGGGCCATGGAAATGGGGCTTGTGTCCGAATTTGAGTGCAAATTCATTCCCTCCGGGCTCAGGATTCACTCAGCACCCGTGTGATGCTCTGGAGCAGCCTGGAGCTGTGGGAATGCTGCTGCCTTTGGCTTGGGAAGGTCGGCTTGGAAACCCGAGCGGATCCCTGCAAGTCACCTGGGGGTGGAGAGGCAGCTCAGCCCTGTGAAGTGGTTGGACTCACAGTCCATTTGTGGTGTGATGCCCCATCTGATGCCTTGCCAAGGTCTTTCCATCCCCAGGCTGCTCCATGCTTGGCTTTTCCCGGGCATTCTGCTCCACACCGATGGTCTGGGATGAGGCATGACGGGCACACAAAATCAAACTACTCTTTTCTCACCCAGTGTAGCATCCCATTTGGTTATTTGCTGCAAAAATCAGCTGCGAGGAGACACTCGAAGCACACCCCTGGGAAACCAGGGAGAATTCCAGACAATGACAACGCCAGGCTTTGCCTCCCTATGGATGAAGACACTGCTGGGAACACCTGAGGGGGCTCAGTGGAGGTTGGTTGTGGCCAGCACTCGGTTGTCACCGGGATTCCCACCCACCAACCGTTCCTGGCTCCAGATGTGTCACCGACCCCAGAGTGCCACCCCACCGCTGCCCTCCACCACCACAAAATGCCACCCGGACACCAAACGTCCCCCACCGTTATCCCAAAGCTCATCCCTTTCAGTTTATGTGGTTTGGATGCTTTGGCATTAACACAATGACCCTCGAGGATGTCCCAAGTCTGGATCTCAGCGGCTTCAGCTGGAGCCAAGAGCAGACCACCCAGCCCTTGGTGGCTCAAAGTGTTTCCCAACCCATTGAATGGTATTTTCCATGCAAGACAAAGCCCAAATAATGCAGGATCTGACAGAAACCCTGTTGATTAACAGCCTTTAGTGTGGTGGGAATGGGATATTAACCCTCAAGCTGCCAGCACCCACACCAACAGAAGAACCTCAGCACTCCCAACATGGCAGGGGGCAAGAGTATTTATCCCAAAAAAACCCATCAAAAAACTACAGATTCACCCTCACAAAAATGATATGAGCTAAATGAATTCAGCCAGTTGTCCTGCTCAGCACTAAAACTGGGAGGGAAGAGGAGCTGAGAAAGGGACGTGGTCTGGGTTTTGTAGTGGGTAATTAAAGAGGAACTGGAATTAATGCAGCCTTGCTCTCATCAGCCCCACTGAGCTATACATTATCAAGTGCATTAGGCTGGCTTTGGGGTTTATGTTATAGGAAATTTCACTTTTATCAGTGCACCAACACTTCTAAAGTTTTATCCCAAAGCTAACGCTCGTTCCCATGGTTTGTGTTCTTACCATATTAATGAAGCAGCTCTCTCAGAAACAGTTTAAATGGTTTTTCCACAGCATTTTTTACATAATCAGGATTTAAAAGGTCACTGTACGAGAGGTCAGGCTTTGGGATGTGATTGCAGAGCTTGTCTGTCTCTCCCCGGATGGGACCCAAGGGAAGGGCCACTTTGGAGCCAAGTGCTGCCAAATCTTTGGTTTGGCCTGAGAGGGCTCAGAGCATCAATTGGTCAGAGCAGGAAAAAAAACCCTGTCAGGATCAGGAAAACCCTTTTCCAGCTTCCACCCTCTCCAAGCCACCCCCAAAAGCTCTGCAAACACCAGGAGATCCAAAAGGACTGTACAGATCTGAGCAAACATGTGCACAGACATGATTTTTTAAACACCAATTTCCTTCTTTCTTAAAAAGAAACAGCTGCAAACACTTGTCAGCGCCTCTGGCAGCACTTTGCTGCCCTGGCTTACCTTGTCTCCATGGATTTGTTCATCGAGGATATTCCTGGTGCTCTGAACTGTGCTGGGAAAGGGACATTTCTCCCCTCGGATTTGCCCAAGAGGCAAACCCAGCACGGAACATTGACCATTCAGCTTGGCTTTTAGACAACACCCACTGCAAGTGTCCCCCCAAAAACCAGCCTGGCTGTTTGCAGCCTGAGGAGCTCCCTGAACACGGAGCCACCCCCGCACTTCTTTGGGACACAGTGGGGAAATGCAACTGCTTTCCAGTTTTATTCCCCGGGAAAAGAGACTGTGTTTGAACCCCTTTGATCCCCACACTGGCTCCAGGAAGGAGGGGCAGCAGGATGAGGACACTGCAGGGAGCAGCAGCCAGGCAGGGGTTCTTCCAGGCACCATGTGGGGAGCTGGGGCCTGTCATCCCTCAAGGCTTCTCCAGAGGGACCTGATTCCAATTAGACATGCTGATGGAGCAGGAGAGGCGCTGATGGAACATCTCCCTGGGGCTGAGCTGGTGGAAGGCCATACAATGGAAGAGCCGTACCCAGGCAGGAGCTTTCCCAGAGGTTCCATCTGATCACTCCATGGACGCCGTGTTTGGCTTTTCCCTCGTCTCCTTCTTGATTTTATTTCCTTTTTCCTGCCTTCTCCCTCCTCTCGCTCAATTCCCACTCCCTTCAGAGCAGAGCAGCACACAGGGCAATCCCCCCATCCCACGGGATATTCCTCATCCACGTTCCTACATATTTCTCTGAATTTTAGAGTGCTCCAAGCACTGAAACACAAACACATTTGAAGACTGGGATTTGATAAATTGCCTGTTATTTTATGTTATCATCTGATATTAGACTTGTAGATAAAGCTCTAAACCACAGCGTTGAACCAAACACCTTCTCAGTCATATCCAGGAAACTGAGGAAACACCTGAAGATTCTCCCCCTTTTACAGGCCCTTTTTTCCCCCCTTTCTGACCCCAATTCCCTGAGCAGGGCAGGGATGCTCATGAGCCACCGTGGCCACCCCACAGCAGCCTGTGGGACCTGGACATCCCAACCCCACAGCCAAACCTTACATTGCCCACATCCCCCTTTCCCCCAGCACCTGAAGCCTTGCTGAGAAGAATGTATTAACTGGCAACGATTAAAAACAACTCCGTCTGGAGAATTTTACCACAAAATTCTGGCTTTTCCACTGTCCTCATTCCCATTTCTCGCAGGTAAATATTGAACAGCATGGCCAAGGGCAGTGTTACCTCCACCTCTATATTTTTATAAATATTTACATATGTATGAATGTATATTTGTGTATTTGCAGTGTTGCCTCCACCTCTCTACTTATATATATATATAAAAGTCACAGCTGAACAAGTTGCTGTGCTGATACTTAAAGATAATGCAATCAGACACATGAGCTGGTTACATCACCCTCATTTTTTTCTGGTTTCCCTCTATTTTTTTCTTCTCTGAGAACTCGTTAAAATACCAAACAAAACCAACTCAGAGCGATCTCTCCTAGAGAGGTGATGAATAGTGACAGCTCAGAAAACTCCCTTCCCAGAGATGTAGAGCTGAGGCTCTGACTGGCCCAGGGATGGGGAGGGATTGTGCTCTTATCCCAACCATAAATGTGGGGAAAGCAGAGCCCCCCTGGGACAAGGGCTAATTGGTGACGGGGTAATTGCTCCTCCTGCTCAGCCTTTGGACTCTGTCCCGGTGAAATGGAGATTAATTCGACTGGGTGCAATTTTTTTGATGTTATCAGAAAAAGATGGCGAGTTTTGAAACGTTTTCCTTTTGTCTTGAGTGAGCAAAGTGCAGCTCCGGGTCAGAAAGCAGGAGAAGGCCAGGACTGGAGGTTGCTGTGAGCTTTTTAGGACACCAGAGCACACCAAGCCCCACGCTGGAGCAGGTCCCCTCTGCCAAGGGACGGGTTCCTTGTCTGCTATTCGTGGCCAAGACCAAACCAGAGCCCATTCCTAAATGCTTGGAGAGCTGTGAGCACACAGATCAGTCTGCAGACATCATAAATCATGGAATCATGGCATGGGTTGGGTTGGGAGGGACCTCCAGAGCTCATCTGCTCCATTCCCCCCTGCAACGAGCAGGCACATCCTGCGCTAGACCACGTCTCTCAGAGCTCCAGCTGTGATCTCTCCATTAAAACATGCCAGATTGGCAAAATGTTGAAGCTGAACGGTAAAAAGGCAACAATCACACGTTCCTTGAAGGACACCAGGGAAGAGCCCCTTGGCCACGGCCCTTTGCAGGTCCCAACAGCCTGGGCAGTGCTTTTAGCACCAGGGGATGAACTAAAGGGTGTCAATCCATCGGACAACGGGAATCTCCCCACTTTCTGAGCTGCAGCATTTCCAGCTACATTTGTGTCTCTGTTCTCATCCTTCAGTTTTATTTGGCTAAAAGAGATTTCTGATGAGTGAAATGATGCCTTTGTAGCAGGGAGAGGCAGCCCCACCCAGTCAATCACAGGTCTCTGTGATTAGTGATTAGCAGGTGATTATTTCCCCCTCACCGTCACCTTCCTTAATCTGTGTGGAGCAAATCCCCTTCAAATCGTGAGGAACACCCTGTTCGTTTTGGAAAGAAAAGGGAGAAGATAGAAGTTTTCATCACCGACTTCCCCAGCTGTGTTTTTTTGGGCTATCCTGGAAGTTGATTGTCCTTTTCTTTTCCTTCAGAGCCAGCCAAGCACGGGACACTCCATGCTTTGCCTGTTTCCTCACTGCTGGGTACCGGGGGGGGGGCTCCAGTGCCCCAGCGACTCCTGCTCTTTCCATTATGGGAGCAGCATAAATTATAAGAGAGACGTTTTCATTGCCATTAGTCTGTAACCCAGTACACGTTTTACCCACTGGGAGGGAGCTGGGGAGGGAAAGATGTCAACGCCGCGCCGCGACGGGATGATTGATGCAAGGAGCTATGGAAGAAACGCGTTTCCAAAGGGAAGCACTGCCTGGAGTACCTGCCTGCTCCGGAGGGTTCTCCTGGCTCCGTGCGGGAGATATTTTGAGCATCATTAGGCCTTCATGACCACCCTGCTGTGATCACCAGCCCGCAGGCTCGGGACGCACGTTTAATGGGGCTCTTGGTCGTCGAAGGAGGAGAGCGGACAAGGCTCTCCCTTGGCAAAGAGCAGGACTTGCTGTCTCCTCAAATATCCACCCAGCCCCAGAAGGTGTTTTATCTGCAGGAAAGCTCTCCAGAGGGGGTTTTCCTTAACTCTCTCCAGTTTCCTATTGCTCTGCAATGTAAGGGCTCCCAGTGTGTACTTTGCTCTCCAAGCAAGTGCACATGGGGCAAATATTTAGTGATTTAAAGGAACTGGAAGGTTTTAGGGGAAACAGCCAGACATTCAAATATTATTGTTTGCTTCGTGGGCTCTGGCCAGTGAAGTATTTGAGGTATTAATAAAAACACGAATAATCTCTGCAACACAAAGAGTCTCTGTGGCTGAAAAGGGCAGAGAAAACAGTGCCGTGCTTTGCTCTTCCCGACTCCTCCTTCCCTCCCTCTCTCCCTCCCAAAAAAGGGGTTTGCCTGTATGGAGGTTCTCCATCAGGAGGGACCCACAGTGGGCAAGGGGGTGAGGGAAAAGCAGCCTGACGGGAAGAGGTGCATGAGGAATTCAGCAAGACTCAGGAGTCCCCAGCCCTCTGATGGGACAAGAGCATAATTCAGGTCGGAGGGGACCTCCTGCCCCAAGCAGGGTCAGCTACAAGTCTGGACCACGTTGCTTCATCCAGCTGGGTCTAGAGCTCCTCAAGGCTGGAGATGGCGCATCCTCTCTGCCCCACTCCTTCTGCCCGTGCCACGTGTGCAATGCCAGAGCTGCTGGTGGTCACCACAGCCCCCACTCCCAGCCCACCCTGCCAGTTTGACACGCAGGGCCTTTGTGCCCCACCACTGCAGCAACACCCATCGTGTGCCACCGGCTGCCCCCCAACGTTCTGAAAAGCCCGAAGGTCTAAGGCTTGCACCCCGTGCCACCTCCTGGGAGCCCTCGGCACCTGCGTGGGGCCAGGGCAGAGCTGCAGCTTCCAGCACCGCTGTCCCGGCTGCCTCAGCTCCTCGGGGAAACGTTCCTGTTACCCACATTAATCTGCACGAGCAGACACAGTGTTTAACACATCCATCTCACGAGTCTGTCAGCGTGAGTAGGTCACATAATGCAAAACTCCTAATATTTTGACTCGGCTCCTCATCACGCTCTCCGAAATCTGCTCGACAGCAGGATGGGAGGGGTTTCTTTTTCCTCGCTTGTGAAGCTTCGAGGCTAAGGTTGTAAAACGCCTTTCTCCTCGAGAGCTGGAGCAATGGGCTGTGTTTGGGATGGTATCCCAGGGATATTTCTTCTTGGGCTTCTGGCAAGACCCTGGGAGGAGGATTTTCTCCCCACCGGTGTGGGGAAATGCCGGGAGATATTCCCCCTGATGTCTTCTTCTCCATCCCTAGGAGAGTGGGATATACAGGCTCTGGATCTGCTTAAATCTGCTCTGAGATGTCTGTGGGCTGGTTTGGTTTTGCCAAAATTCTCTCCCAGGGAGGAAAACACCCCTAAGTGAAGCAGGGTGGCCTCTCAGCACACGGCTGGCCGCAGTGCAGTCGGTGGTGTCCCCTCCGAGCCCCTCCCTGAGGATGCTCAGGGCTTTATGGCTCATTTTAGGGCTTCAATACATCAGTTTAAGGAGCTGTCACTGCGGATGCAGCAGCAGTGAATTCCCAAGGCTGCCCTTCCCAGCAGCTGCATCCCGGGAACTGCGAGCGCAGCCACACGAGGGGATGAGAGCAGGGAAAGCAGCGCAGGGACCACGCCGAGGATTCGCAGCTCAGAAGGACAGATCCCGCATGGCTAAAGCAGATTAACGCCTGCGTTTCCAGGGTGTTTGGCACAGAAAGGACCTGCTGGGTGGGACAGCAGCGTGGGCAGCCCCAGAGTGTGTCCCTGCTCCCGCCGAGGATTTGCTGCTGTTGTTTACAGCAGGGATGATCCCGGCTATTTGCTGACCGTAAATTAGTGTCCTAATGGAAATGCAGCCACAGCACGGAGTTATTGGAATCCAGCTGCTTCCCAGGGTGGGTGAGGAGGGCTGTGGCAGGGCCCTTCCCACCAGATCTTGCTCTGGTTCCTGGGGATCAAAAGCGATCCGTGCCCAACGCTGCCAGCCCCATACGCTAATGGATTTAATTAGCGTGGCTGCCTGGCTTTGGGCTCAGTCTCTCTGGCCAGCCTGCGTTTGTTTGATGCCTTCATTCCACCTTTCAGCTCCTATGTCAATGAGGCAAGAATATTTCGGTAATAATTTGATATAAAAGCCTGTAGCGTAATAACCTTCCTCTGGAAATCTCATTTAGTGCAGCTTGGAGTACATCAGACAGAGAGCAGGAAAGCAAACAGCTGATCAAAACCTGGATATTTTCCCCAAATAAATCTGTGGCATCCACCACGATGGGCGGGGCTGGAGGCAGGAGGTACCAGCTGAGACCACGGCCACTGCAGCACTGGGATTGTGGCAAATTCCTGCCTTATGGACACAGGGAATTTAGTGAAGGCAGGGACATTCAGCCAGGCAGATGGGGCAGCCAAGAATTGCCCTGCAGGTGTCTGTCCCCAGGGATTTCATCTGGGATATTTGGGATCATCTTTCTTACTAGAGAAATGCCCCATTTCCACCTGCTGAAGTCTTACAGCCGATTATTTTAACGGAGCGTTTAATATAG
Organism: Acropternis orthonyx; assembly: GCA_035583155.1. Classification (NCBI taxonomy): domain Eukaryota; kingdom Metazoa; phylum Chordata; class Aves; order Passeriformes; family Rhinocryptidae; genus Acropternis; species Acropternis orthonyx. Next base: position 3,904 of record JAWWEU010000293.1, on the reverse strand, counting down.
AATATAAATAATACAATATCTAATGTATTATTTGGTATTGTATACAACATAATAATTATTTATAATAATTATTTTAACAGTCAGGTTATTTTAACAGTTGGGCCATGGATTTAATTTGATTCTCATTTCAAAAATGGCCATTTTGCAAATCTCCACATGTGTGAAATACCCTTCCGGCGATCTTAAATGGGCCACTTTGAGCCTCGTGGCAAGGAGTGGTCTTGACACAAGTGCAAATCAGGTCTTTTGGCCCAACTTGCCTGCAAGACACATCTCCTGGCGGAGTGTTACATCAGTGACACACCAAACGGAGAGGGAAGGGAGATAAGGACATTTATTTCACTAGTGGTGGCCCTCAGGACTGTTAAATTGTCCTTTATATTAAAAATCCCCATGCTCAGGATGCCCTTGGTCCATCACTTGGGTATTTTGGATATTCCCAGTTAATCCACCTCCAGGGGGCTACGGACCAGCGGGAATTCAGTGACTGGCTGTAGAGCATCTTCCCACAGTCCACCCCTCATCCCTCCACAGCTCTGATCCCTGGAGAGCAGCTCTGGTGGAGGGGCTGGTGCTCACTGGGCCACCTCCACCTGGATTTACTGGCTGGCAGCTCAGCAGGAGGGTGTGGAGCTGCCCACAATTCCCTTTATCCCTTGGGATGTGCAACAAACAGGCTCATCCTCTGCTGCTGCTTCTCCCTTTTAGGTGCTGACATCAAGGATCAAAGGCACCCCACGGACCTGCTCATCCTGGAAATTAAATAATGCACCTGCAATGCCCTTTTCCTGGACAAAGGGGCCAAGACCCTCCAGCTTTGGAAAAATGTTTGAGCCGTGCCCAGCTCAGCCTTGGATGTGCATCTCCCTGGCTTCTGAGCACGGCTGGAGGAGACACCAGTGCACAAACCACACCAGCCCCAAGGACCTCCATCCCAACCTCACCAGTCCCCCGGTGCTCAGGCACCTGCCTGCAAAAGTGGTGGGAAAATTCCTGCTAAAGAAGGGACTGGTTGAGCAATACAAGAGCCGTGGAATGGTCTGGACTGGAAGGGACTTTGAAAGCTCATCCCATCCCACCCCCTGCCATGGGAAGGGACACCTTCCACTAGCCCAGGTTGCTCCAAGCCCTGTCCAGCCTGGCCTTGGACACTTCCAGGGATAGGTAGTGGAATGGGCATGAGCTTTCAGGAGATTGGAGGGCTTGGGGAAGTTCCTTCTGCTTGGACACGGATCCCTGTGCCACACCCCCCCACCCAGGAGCTCCATGGTACCCGTGGCCACTGCAGGAAGGGCACACAACTTCAGAGCTGGGAAATCAGAGAGTTGTTCCAAGGCACCAGCCAAACCACCCCTTCACCCTTCAGCAACGCGCTGAGCCAAGGGAAAAGCAACATTCCCTGAGCATTAATAAATCCTGCATTCACTTCCATACAAACCTACTGGATTCTGACCCTCTTAAGAGAGAAGATGCAATGAGGTGATCAAACACATTTCAAACCTCTCAAGTTCCTCTTTGGAATACGCGAATGGACTTTCTTACCCTTAGAACCTGGAAATTTCCTTGAGCAGTGTATTTCTGGGTCGTTCGTGGGGAAGAACACACAGGACAAGCACGTCAGAGATGAGGTGCCAACAGCTGCAGGAGCTCCAAGGGCCCTGACAGCGCGGGGGATGGTCCTGCAGGAAAAAACATCCTCTCCAGGGGATTTCTTTGATGCCGGAGAGGTTTTCACACCACCAGCCCCCTCTCCAGCAGTGCCGGTGCTGGGCTGCTCCAGAGCCTCTCTGGCCCGAGCCTGCACCCATGGGATGGACAAGAAAATAAGGAAAGCAAGTAAAATGGCAGAGCAGCATCCCCCAAACCCACTCTTGACCCCAACAGGTACAAGGTGCAGAGGGACCAGGTGTCCTGGCAGGAGCAGGTCATGCCTGCTATGGTCTCCTTGGATAACATGGGAAAGGGTGGGAAAGGGAAGCACGGGGAGGTTGCATCCAGCCAGGTTCTCTCCCCTGGTGTCAGTCGGCCCTGGTCACTGAGCAGTGCTGTGTTGTTTCACAACACTCGGAGACCCAGTCTGGCTTTTTTTAATTACTCCATAAGCCAGGGAGAAATGCCCCAAACCTCAGTAAGTGCTTTGTTGGTTCTGTACGGAGAAATCTGGGATGAATTTGGGATGGAAAATTGTTTCGCTGGGGTTGCTTCTTGGCAAAAGCTCCTGGAAGGGCGATAATGTTGAGTTTTTATTCAAGGAGGCTTCTCTGAGTTTGTGTTTTCTTGTCCCACGCAGAGGAACAGCCCAAAGCTGTCCAAGGGGTGACCAGGAGCTTGTGGGTGGAAAACTGATGGGATCTTGTCTGAGGACACTCAGTTTGTCACCTCTTGTCAGACACTGCCCATCACTGCATTATTCATGAACCAGAAGGGGATGAAAATCCTCTCAGGAACCCCTCAGGAAGCTGGGAGATGCTCTGGAAGGATATGGAGTGTAACACCAGAGCCCCTCTAACAGGAGATGTGCGCCTGGCTGGGGCAGGAATGGGCTATCCTGCCTGGCTCCTCCGAATTCCAAAGGATTTCTTGGAAGTGGGCATGGCCAGGGTTGCTCACGATGGCACATTTGAATGTGGACATTAATATTAATAAGCTTCTTAAAAAAATAGATAAGTGTTTTCACAGCAGGTGGGATTCAGCGGTGGGGGAGCTCCACTGGGGGGTGGGGGGGGATGTGTGGAAAACAGGATTTTTGCAGCAAAGATTGGGATAATTCAACAAAACAACAGGCATGGGGGGCACTCTCACATTTCTCCAGGCTCACAAGGTGTCCTCCCTCTGAAGTTAGAGACGTTCTTGAGAATCCTGGAATGGTTTGGGTTGGAAGGGACCTCAAAGACCACCTATTCCAACACCCTGCCAAGGGCAGGGTCACCTTGCAGTATCCCAGGTTGCTCAGAGATTGCTCCCAAAATTGGGCTGCCATAAAAACTGATCTTACCAGAGGTAAATGAGTCCCTGGCCATAAAAACTGATCTTACCAGAGGTAAATGAATCCCTGGGTTAATTGGCAGTGCTCCAGTGCAGGACACGCTGCTGCCAGAGCCCTGGGCGCCAACACAAACCCTGGTGACTTCATGGGGAGTTGGTGGGAAAAGAGGAGAATCTCTGGAGATCTGGCCTGTGGTCTAATGAGATCTGGGGCAGCTCTGCTGACCTCAATGAAATGCTTCCCTTGAAAGCCCGGATTTAATTCGCATTCTTAGAAATGCTTCCAAAAGGAGGGGTTTGTCCCAGTTTCAGGGATGTCTGGAGGTGCCAGGCAGAGCTGCAGCATCCCCAGCCTGAGACAGCGACCTCCACCTCCTGCTCCCCCAGTGAAACCCCACACTGGTGCTACCTGACCCCACAACCCCCTAATTTCCTTTTTTAATTTTTTTTTAATCATCAGTGAAAGGAAAAAAAAAAAATCACAAATTCCAGCTGAATTCAAGATGCCTCTTTTAAATGCCACTTACAGAAAATATTCAAGGCAGTTCCAAGAAAGCTGTGAAACTTCCACTGAGAAAAGAGATGAATGTCCCTTTCACAGCCTGTAGGTCACCCCTCTAAATTGACTTGTTTCCCAGGGCTTTCCTTCAGTGTCTGACACCACAGGCTGTCCCACAGTTCAACCTTGTGGCTCATCAATAGGATAAAACCCCATGCTGCTGTTGCCCCTTCAGAACCAGTTTTGCTCTCTGTTGTTTCTCCCCAGTTCCCAGGAACCTCCCACATTCAGAATCATAGAATCCTGGAATCATTAAGGTTGGAAAAGACCCCCAGCACTGCCCAGGCCACCCCTGACCGTGTCCCCAAGTGCCACATCCACATGGATTTGAAATCCCTCCAGGGCTGGGCACTCCAAACC
>JAWWEU010000292.1:0-15826 GCA_035583155.1 Acropternis orthonyx | reverse complement strand
CCCAGAGACGAATTCTCCCTTTGTGACATAATTTAGAGAGCATCTCAGGGAATGTGGTGATATTTTTGGAAAACTGAAAACTCAAGAAAACCCACTCCCATAGTAAGAACTGTCTGCATTTCTCGTTCAATTGTCCCAAAACCCTAAATGGCTCCATTTGGCCCTTAAAAATTATAAGCACAATGAGCAGTCCATCAACCCTCCGCCAGCTCTGATACTGTGTTATTTTCTGCTTGATCTTTTCCAGTACAGCCCTGGCCTCGGGGGTGAGATTCCTTGGAGATGTAATATCTGAGTCCCTCTTTAAAAGTTGAAACAATGGTTGCAAAGTGTCATTAGTCAGACCCAGAGTAGGCCGGATCCAGTTTATAATCCTCAATAACGACTGTAAATCATGTAAGTTGTGGATAGCAGTCGGGATAGAGACTTCCATGGGCTGAATTACCCTTTCTTTAATTTTAAACCCTAAGTAATTCCAAGGAGAAGATGTCTGTTCCTTACCAGGGGCTATCTTAAAACCATAACTAGACAGTGCATCTTTAACAGTGGTATGTAGATGTTTTAAAAAATCCAGTGTCTCTGTGGCTAGAAGGGTATTATCCATATAGTGATAACACACAGTATCCAGAAACTGTTGACGAACTGGAGATAATACCCTGGACACTACCATCTGGCAAATTGTAGGGCTGTTCTTCACACCCTGGGGGAGGACTGTCCTTTGAAATCAACGAGTGGGTGCTGCTGCATTCACACTGGGAACGCTGAAGGCAAACCAGTGGGAATCTTGGGGTTGAAGTGGAATGTTGAAGAAACAATCTTTACTATCAATAATTACTATGGGCCATTGTGCAGGAATCATCACTGGCGATGGTAAACCTGGCTGTAAAGGTCCCAGAGGTTCAATTATTTTGTTAATCTCCCAGAGATCTTGCAAAAGTCTCCATTTTCCACTGGACTTCTGTACGGTAAAGATCGGAGTGTTCCAGGGACTAACCGAGGGTTTAAGATGTTCCCTTTTCAGTTGTTCTTCCACTAAATCCTGAACGTGCTGAAATTTGTCACCCCCAAGTGGCCACTGGTTCACCCACACTGGCTGATCTGACAACCAAGTGAGAGTGGGGACTTGCAGCTCTCCAGTGGCCATCATAATAAATTTTCCGTTTGCAGGACCATTCCCCATTGGGATATAATATCTCTCCCCCAGAGAGACAAGGGAATGGGCAATATAGAAGGTCTAACAGTGGCTAGCATCTGCTCTGGTCCACTTATGGTGACAAAAAAGGCACTCCAAACTGGAAACTTTTCTCCACCTACCCCCTGAATGCAGACAGATGTCCTCTCCGTCTTCCACTCCCTTGGCCAGATACTGGTTGCGATCACTGTAACATCTGCCCCGGTATCTAAAAGTCCAGAGACTTGACAAGATCGAACAGTTTTAGGGTGAGACAACACACAAGACAAGATGGGTTTACTATTTCCTATGGGTTGAGTCCAGTTCACATCCATCTGTTGAGCCTTTTGCAACATTATAAGAGGCCGGAGTTCGGCAATGGTTACATTGTCCCGGATCACGACTGGTGGGCAACATGCTTTAACTATCACAGGAACAGAGTCCGGACGGTTTAATTGTATTGTCTGTGGTACTACTGAAAGTCCAATCTTGGTTGCTACACAATTACCAACCACCAGATACTCTCCCTCTATGCATTCGTTGTTATGTATCGGCTTGAGGGAAATGGTCTGAAACTCCTCTGTCTCCATTACAAAGTATCTGGGTGAAACCAAATGCATTTCAACACCACCTCCTCCGGCTTCCGATTTGGGAGCACAGAAGGGAGGCAATGGGGGAGGGGGTGCTGGGGCCATTTCTGTCATTGCGCCACCCTGGGCGCTCTGTTGGCAGGTTTTTTCTGTTGTGCAAGCTTTTTCTCGGCCTTAGGTGACAAAGGATTACCTTCCTTATCAAACAAGGACCTACATTCGCTGGCCCAATGCAGGCCCTTTTTACAACGTGGACACAGACTTGGTGGTACTGTGGGGGCTTTCTTCTTGAGCTTTGGACAGTCCTTTTTAAAATGTCCTGCCTCTTTACAATAATGGCAAGTATCATTTTTGACCTGTTGAACAGCTAATGCTTCGGCAAGCAAAGAAGCCTGATGGGCTTGTGATCCCACTGCTCTACAGGCCTTGACCATATCTACTGGTGTGGGATCTTTAAGAGCCCTCAAAATGTGCTGACAGTCAGGGTTGGCATTCTCTACAGCAACCTTCATAAACAGGGCCTCCTGGGCCTCAGGCAATTCCACCTGCCTATTAATGGCGTCCTTCAGCTGTTCAGAAAAATCTAAATATGGTTCCCTCGGCCCCTGAATTACTTTAGTGAATGAAGGAGTGGGAGCAGAAAGTTCAGCCACTGCCAGTATGGCCTTGAAGGCCAATTCTTTGGAAATGAGCAACTTTTCTAAAGGAATGTCTGCCTGTTCCTCATTTCCTTGTTAGAGCCCTTCGCCTATCAGCCTGTCTGCTGTATTAGTGACACTCCTTCCAGTAACTGCTGCGACTTGCTCAGCATGGAGGTTTGTGTGCTTTTTCCACTCCGTGAAAAACATAGAAAGTTGCATAGTGGACAATAGAGCTCGCACAATCGTTTTAATGTCATTCAGGGCTAAAGTATAAGCTGAAAACAAAGTCTGAATACAGCTCCTAGCATAATTTGAGCTCAGCCCATAATCAGTAATGGCCTTCTTCATGTCCTTTAGAGCGGCCAAGGAAATAGGCTCCCACTGGGGTGTTCCATCAGTTTTCAAAAACACAGGAAAAGCTGCAATCAACTGTAAATCCTCAGCTGTGGTAGCCTGGCTTCTCATGGAGCCCCATCGGTTGAAGGGTCTGCTGGTTAAAACATCTCGATGGGCGCAGCCATTTTGAGTTGTGATGTCTTCAGGTGGGCATGTTGAAGATGGCGTCGGTGGGTCGGACTTCTGGCCATGGAGGCCGCCATCTTGTGATATGGCTGCTGTGACATCATTAGCTACGACAAACTCCATCACGTGATTGCAGCCATTCTGTGTCACTGCTGTGAGGGGGTTGTGGCCACCATTTTGAGTTGACGATTCCCCTGAGGTGCAGCCGCCATTTTGAGGTTCCTCTGAGTGGGGCAAAAAAGGGTGGGAAGCACAGCCATGTTGTGGCTCATAAAGAGGTGAGAAAAAAGAGCGGGAAAGGTGACCATTTTGTGAAGCTGCCTGAGGGGCAGGAGGATTGTGAAGGGGCGATCCGCCATTTTGTATCTGTGTCACAGTTTTAATTACCGATTCATTTTCATCTCTTTGGACTTTTTCTAGCCCTGTCACTTGACCCGACGCTTGTCGCGCGCATCGACCGCAACCCTCATCACTCTTCCTGTTTTCATTTCCCCTTTTTTGTGCAACTTCTTGATCTTGAATTAATTGTAAAATTAATCTCCAAGAGATCACAGCCTGGGAGGCTAACGAATCATGATTCCTCATTGATTCCCACAGTTTGCACCCCAGCAAATCCCAGTCTTTGCTAGCGAGAGTCCGGGGCATCGCATAATCATTTCTCGCCATCCATTTAATCAAAGCTTTCAATGATTTTTTGTCTAGAGGATGACCAGTGGAACAAATAAAGCTTTTAAGCCGCATATACTCTTCTTTCTGTTTTTTGGAAAGGAGGGATTCCAATGACAGAGATTCAAAAAAAAGGAAAGGGATAGGGAACGCAACTGCACAGCTGCTAGCCTACCTTGTCCAGCGGGTGGCTGATCTCCAAAGATGCTGAGCTGTGGATGGTCCGCTTTATATAGGGTGTGGGGGAAGACTTCAAAACAAGGGGTGGTAACTGGGACAGGATTGGACAAGACTGGGAGCGGATCAAGTAACTACAGCAACCAGATAGCAAATCGGGAACGGCCCTGCAACCAACCAATAAAAACCAAGGGTTTGGGGAAATGGCAGGAAAACTGGGCAAGAAGTGGGAAAAAACCTGAGGGGGAAGAAGACAACATGGAAGAATGTGAAGGGAAAAACAACAGCAAGGGGAACAGCCATATTGATAGCACACAAATAGCAACAACCGATAACCACAACATACGAAAACCTGCATTATCCAAACACCAGTCATTAATAGACAAAGAAACATTCATGACAGTCCAGTACCACTCCGGAGAGTGGTAAACGTTAAACTTTGCAGTAAGTCCAATACTACGCCTATCAGTGGAACGTAGTAAGTTTTATGTCACTAGCAGGTTCGGTAGTATCCTCTTCATATGTCCGCTTGGTAAAATGTTTCTTCCAAATCTCATACTCTACTTGACTCCCAACAGTAGATGGCTGCTCTCATCTGTAGCGTCATTTTTTCCAGGGCCTGGGTGTCAGTGAGAAACCCCTCTAGGGCAGTGCTAGTGGTGTTGGCTTGCCAAGCAGCAGCCCATTCTGCTCAGCATATCCAGTGCGTGTGTGGTACCGATAGCAGGAAGTATGATACTACCCCAGATGTTTTGTTGCTTGGTCCAGAAGCTAATCTCGGAGGCACAGTTGGGCTGGAAATTGAGCAGATTGCTTTTATAAGTTTTCCTAGCTTCTTTCTCTGACCAAGCATGTTTCCTATCTGGAGGAGAGTAGTGTTGCTTGACCCGCTTGAGGGGGATGGTCTTAGTCAGTGAAATGGTATGGATTTCGAGGGCAAGAAAACTGAAAGTTTCCCAAAAGTACATGGCCTGCCAGCTGCACCCCTGGGTATCTCCTTCCACACCCTGTTCCTGCAGATTAAAAACATGTGCCCTGGTAGAGTCATGGTCACGGTTAGTGGGGGTGATCTTATAGTGACTAGGGATGTTTCAGTGTCGTTACACCAGAACCTCTTGTCTTTGTACACACCTTCTGGGGTAACATCAAACATCAGGGTTGTTCTCTTTTCTGACCTGTCAAAGCTGAAGCAGCTGGCTGCTGGCAAGGGTCCCATTATTTCCAACTCTTGGGGGTCCTGATTAAGATACACAAATTCTTCTGGAGGGGGAGGGGATGGTTTGCCAACGACATAGTGAAGACAAAATTCCCAGTAAATCCCAGTTGATGAAAAGCTGCTCAAAGAGTTTTGCTCTGTTAACCAGCAGGTATTTGTTTTTATTAGCTTGCCAGGCAAGAGGGGTGAGAGGTCAGCTCTGGTTGAGCAACCACCACCACCCACCTCATGCTGTGTAAGGTTACACATTTTATACACTTCTCTGCTACATATGCAAGGCAATGCACTAAGGAATGTAATACATATGTGCGAGAGCCATTGACCAAGGCCCCAGTGACCACACAAACATGACCGGTTGTGGGCTCAAAAGGACGGAGTTTATTAAGGGCAGCGACTTCTATAGGGTAGCAGGGGAAGGTTCTGGAACAAGGGGTGGTAACCGGGCTGGGATTGGACAAAACTGAGGGCGGAGCTTCTAACTACGGCAACGGGATAGCCAATGGGGAATGGCTCCGCAAAGAACCAATGACAAATCCGGGTTCAGGGCAAAGGCGGGAAAACCAGGCAAGAGGCAGGAAAATCACGAGGGGGAAGAAGACAACATGGAGGAACATGAAGGGAAAAACAACAGGGGAAACAACCATATTGGCCAAACACCAGCAACAGCACTAATCGCTTAAAACATGCAAAATCCAACACAATGTTAACCACAAACAGTCAATAATAATAGTGAAATATTCAGAGAAGTCCAATACCACTCCTGGGAGTGGAAAATTGCATGTTTGTCTGGCAAGTCCACTACTACACCACTGAGGAGAATGTATTAAGCTTCTTCTTATTTGCTGGCTCCAAAGGGTCCTCCTCATAAGTCCATCTGGTGAAATGCTTTCTTCAAGCTTCGTAACTGTCTTGATCCCCAACACATATGCATAAAAAGTAAGTGGGAACTGTTCATACATAAACATCTCTGGGTGTAACTGGGGCGGTGCTTTGATCTGGGCCTGCACAATCCTTTTCTTGGGTAGGGGTCTTCATCTTCTTGGTGGTGGATTTCAGGTGTCATTCTCACTTAAACTTTCGACCTTTCTGCTAGACACATGCTCAGTTCCATCTTTCTCCTGGGGAAAGTCCCAAATTTATCAGCTTTCCAGCTGCTTTAGCTGGATTCTGATTGGATAGATAGCCTTGAATCAAGTTCTATTTTAGCTCTGCTAGGCCTTGTAGCTTCTTGAAAAAGATATATTTTGAATTCCATAGCTGTTATTCTTCAGGTATGCACAGACAGACAGTCCCCCCCCATCCCCTTGTTGACTAAGAATTTAAATCTTATAACTAAAATCCTACAACTACACAAAAGACCTAAAAAAATTTTATATTAAGGCATCTTGTTTATACATTTTGTTATCAATAGCAATGTGCTATGGGGTTTTTCGTGGCATTGACACTCGAGCACCTAGATGTATATTGCCTGATAAAAACATGCCTGTGGGAGCCATTGACCAGAATGGCCCCAATGACCACATGAACACCAGGCGGTTGTGGGCTCAAAAGGGCAGAGTTTATTCTGGGATAGGGTTTATATAGAGTGTGGGGGAAGGTCCTGGAACAAGGGGTAGTAACTGAGACTCGATTGGATAAAACTAGGGGCGGAGCCAATAACTACAGCAACTGCATAGCCAACCGAGAATGGCCCCACAAACAACCATTGAAAACCCAGGGTTCGGGGAAATGGCGGGAAAATTGGGCAAGAGACGGGAAAGTCCTGAGGGGGAAGAAGACAAGATAGTGGGTTGTGAGGCAAAAACAACAAGGGGATATAACACAACAAGGGAAAACAAGAACAACCATAGAACCTTTGAAAAACAACAACATATGAACTGTAAACCGTCATGCCAAATCCCAAATAAGTCCAAAGCCACCCTTGCGAGTGGCTAGCCTCATAGCCGCGTTGCAGCTCCATTACAAATCCACTGCTACAACTTCTAACGAGAATGTAGCCAGTTTCACATTGTCAGCTGTCTCCACAGGATCTTCTTCGTATGTCCCTCAGGTAAAGTGTCTCTTCCAGATCTTGTATTCAGCTTGACTCCCAACATCTCCTCCCTTTTCTTTTATTAATGCTGCATTAATCTGGCTTACGTGGCGGGTTAGTAAGGATTGGAAGCAACTGAAGACGCAAGGCAAGAAGAGTAAAAGAATCAAAAGCACAAACAAACCCAAAATTAGGAAGAAAAGAAATCTTTTAAGTGGAGTAGAAAGTCCAGGCAACGAAAAGCCAAACATATCATCCCAAGATTTTCCCTGATTCTGCGAAATTTGGTCAACCAACAAGTGCAAAGTGTTGATTTGGGAGTGAATGGTCAGAAAAATTTAGGCAGCACATTCCCTCAAACTCACTACACCCATGCCCGTTAACCAATAGTAGAAAATCAATCGCTGCTCGATTCTGGAGAATCGCTTTCTTAATATGTTGGGAATCCAGCAATAATTCCTCCAGAGCGGTGCTAGTGGCATTGGCCTCTTTAGCCAACCAACAAGCCAAGTGGGTGAGCAAGTCAAGCGCGTGGGTAGTACCTATTTGAGGGAAAATAACGCTACTGAAAATGTTTTGAGTCTTAGTCCACATGGGTATATCCGAATTGCAGTTTTGAGTAAAATGGTGGATATTCTTCGACTTGTTTAAAAGGGTGAATTGGAGGTTCCTTTGGAAGAGAGCTATACCACTTCTCACCACTGGGTCGTACCTAACCCTTTTGAAATTCGAATTGTGGAAATTGTCTGGAGCCTTGATTTCACCCTGAATATCAGAGATCACATTAGGGTGAGCATTAATGTGATGGGAGGGGATCGTTTTTGCTGGGTTGTATAATGTAAGCTTACCAAATGTGCAAGGCCCTCCTAGGGCTTCCCTTGAAATGACTTTCCAAACCAAAATTCTGCAAATTAAAAATGTTTGCTGTGGCAAAACAACAGCCTTTGGCAGGGAACAAATTTCCAACGTGACATTCCCTTTGCACCAAAATGAGAAATTGGTGTAAGCATCGGTAGGCGAGATAGCATAATTAGAAGCGGCGGGTACAAAACAAAAACACCGTTTGGCGGGGGAGGGGGGGAGGGGCATAACTAAAACTTCTATGGGTTCAGGGGACTCTAGAGTATATGTGAAAGGCTTGGGATTAAAACCAGTCCCGAGACTGACAAGGACACAATAGCAATTGGGTTATCAAATCTCTCCAGATTGTCACATCGAGGTGTATACTGGTTCTTAAAAGTACCCCAATCTCTGTCAGTCCAAGGGAAAGAAATCAAACATGTTTTAAAGGGATTACCAGGGTTATAGATTGAGAGACAAAGTGTGTCGGTGTTTATAGATTTTGCCAGGGAGTACCATATGTTATTCATCTGCAGTGCAGCCCAAGATGGTATAGGGGATGGAGATGCGGATGCTGCAACTGGTTGTACTCCACAAAGGATCAATAAAACCTGGAGGCTCCAATGGACCCTCATGTTTCAACTGGCTTGTGAGGCTCTTTGTTGTCCCTGACCTTATTTTCCGGAACAGGAGGGATCGTTTGGTGTAGTTTGATGAACTTCAAGGGTACCCGCAGCGGTCCAGCACCTTGGACACCACCACCTGACAAATTGTAGGACTGTTCTTCATCCCTGGGGGATGCTTGTCCATTGGAATCAACGAGTTGGTTCTGCTGCATTCACGCTGGCAACTGTGAAGACAAACCTGTAGGAATCCTGAGGTTGAAGCGGGATGTTAAAAAACCAGTCTCTAATATCAATGATTATGATGGGCCATTGTGCAGGAATCATAACTGGAGATGGTAGGCCTGGTTATAAGGATCCCATAGGTTAAATTATTTTATTGATCTCTCGGAGATCTTGTAAAAGCCTCCACTTTCCACTGGACTTTTGCACTGTAAAAACTGGAGTGTTCCAGGGACTGACAGAAGGTTTTAGATGACCCTTATTTAACTGTTCATCCACTAAGTCCTGAACATGCTGCAGTTTGTTGCCCCGAAGCGGCCACTGGTTCACCCACACTGGCTGGTCAGACAACCAAGTGAGACCGGGAACTTGCAGCTCTCCAGTGGCTGTCATTATAAATTTTCCATGTGTAAGACTATTCCCCATTGAGAAATAACATCTCTCCCCCAGAAAGACATGGTATGGATAATAGAAATGGTCTTATCATAGCAACCATCTGCTCTGGCACACTTATGATGACGAAAAATGCACTTCGAACTGGTAACTTTTCACCACCTACTCCCTTAATGCAAATAGATGTCCTCTCTGTCTTCCACTCCTTCAGCCAGTCCTTACTCGTGATGACCGTGACATCCGCTCCGGTATCTGGAAGTCCAGAAGCTTAAAAAGAGTGGTTAGTTTTTGGGTGAGATAAAACACGTGACAGAATGGGCTTGTTGTTTTTAATGGGTTGAGTCCAGTTCACATCAACTTGCTGAGTCTCTTGAAACATTGTAAGGGGTCGGAGTGTTGCAATGGCTACATGGTCCCTAATAGTACCTGGTGGGAAACATCTTTGAACCACCACCGAAATGTAGTCTGGGTGGTTTAATTGTATTGTTTGTGGCATCACTAAAAGTCCAATCGCAGTCGCCACAAAATTGCCAACCAATAGATACTCCCCTTTGATACATCTGTCGTTAGGCAGCGGCTTGAGGGAGACAGCCTGAAAATTCTCAGGTCAGTCACAATAATTCTGGGCTAAACCAATTGCATTTCAGCACCACTTCCTCTGGCTCCCAATTTGGGAGTACAGAGTGGGGTCACCGAGGATCCTGTCCAGGTCCCGTTTCTCTCATTGTGCCACCCTGGGTGCTCCTCTGGTAGTTTTTTTGCTGTTCTTCAAGCTTTCTTTCTGCTCTTGGAGACAGGGGATTACCTTCCTTATCAAATAGGGACCTACACTCACTTGCCCAATGAAGGCCTTTCTTACAGTGAGGGCACAACCTAGGTGGTATCGCAGGTGTTCTTTTCTTAAGCTTTGGGCAGTACTTCTTAAAATGCCCTGTCTCCTTACAGTAATGGCAAGCATCATTTTTAGCTTGCTGCACTGCCAATGCTTCTGCAAGTAAAGACTCTTGATGGGCCTGGGACCCCACAGCTCTACAAGCCATTACCATATCAACCGGAGTTGGTTCTTTAAAGAGTCCTTAAAATAGACTGACAATCTGGGTTAGCGTTCTCAATTCCTAATTTCATAAATAAAGCTTCCTGAGTCTCAGGTAATTCCACTTGCCTATTGACAGAGCTTCCTTCAACCTTTCCATAAAATCTAGAAATGGCCCATTAGGCCCTAGAACACAACCTTGGTGAAGGAGGGAGTGGGAGCAGAAAGTTCGGCTACCACCTGTATACCTTTTAAAGCCAACTCCTTCGAGATAAGCAATTCCCCCAAAGGAATTTCAGCCTGTTTCTCATTACCAACGTCTAGGGATTCTAGGTGTTTGATGATGTTTGTCTGAGTCGTGTGTACAGGTGCAATCTCATTTCCTGCTACGAGGATGTCATCAATATATTGGTATATTTTCACTCCAGGTGTAGGAGTGATGAGTGCCAATTCCTGTGCCAGTGCATGGTGTGCCAATGTAGGTGAGTGTTTAAAACCCTGTGGGAGGCGAGTGAAGGTGCATTACTGGCCTTCCCACGTTAAAGCAAAGCGTTCTTGATCTTGTTCTTGTAAGGGGATCATAAAAGACATGTTTTTGAGATCTATTGTAGCCATTATTTGGTGGGCTTGTTCCTGGATGGTAGCTAGCAGTTCTGCTATATTCAGGACTGCTGCTGTGAGAGGTCCTGTGTTTGCATTAAGCCTCCTGTAGTCCATTGTTAACCTCCACTTACCATTGGGTTTGCGGACAGGCGCCACATGGGGGACTTGCAGCTTTGCTGGATCACTAGAAAGGATGGTCACACACTGAGGGTTGGTGCAGAGTGGACGATTTACTAAACTGGTGGCTGGCTTATATAGGGTTCTGGGGGAAGGTTCCAGAAGGAGGTGTAACTTGGGAGCAGTCAGGGGAGGAACCTGACAAACAAGGGGAAAACATTCCGAATAAGGAGAACAGGGGCGGGCAACAACCATATATGGAAATACTGTATTGCAGCAACTGGGGACCAGTCAGGGATGGGTTTAGGGCCATGAGGGAAAAGGGTGGAAAATTCTAGCAGGACGCCACAGGGTGATAGGGAAAAATCATATAATGTGGTGAACAACTCGAAAACTGGGGGAAAAGTCCTTAAACTTCCACATTGTCCAGCAAACAGCATCAGCAACCTCTCCAGGCTCTTCGGCACATAGAAGGTTTTACAGGTCCATGGTTTTCAGGTTATTCCTCCATTGTATGTACTGGTCTTCTCCCACAGGGAGTTACAAGGGGAGTGTGTGGTGATCACTATTCCTTTTTCTTTTAAATCCTTAATTACTGGTGTAATTCCTTCTCTTGCTCCTAAAGGCAAGGGGTAAGGCTTGACTTTGGTTACCAGGGAGGGAGAAAGCACAGGGGAAGGACTTAATAAACATAGATGTGTGATCTCTTTTCCAAAAGCCCACATCTTTTCCTTCCTCATCGGTCCATGCTTTTTCTTGTAATAAGTCTAATGCCAGTAAGTTTGTAGGGAACTTACCTAGAATCATTAAGGTTTCTATTGCTTTCTCTCCCCCTGGCATCCAGCATCTCACCTTTGCTGTCCTTTGGTGCAACCCTGCTGGGTTTGAGTAAAAGAATGGTCACACCCCGAGGTTGGGTGCAGGCATGGACAGTTATTAAGATGGTGCCCGGCTTATATAGGGTTGGTTAGGGAAGTTTCTTGCAGCATTCACACTTGAACACCAGGATGTATACTGTAAGATGAAGGCACGCCAATCAGTACTAACCATGGTAGGCTCACTAAACATGATTTAAAGGGGTTTTCTGGGTCAGTAACAGACAAACACAAATAATCGTGTCCAATGGACTTAGCTAAGGGGTCCAGACGTTGCTTCTTGCATCAGTTACCCACGCTGGCAGTGGTGTAGCTGTGCTGTGTCTCACTGTCACTCCAGAGAGGATGGCTGCTGTAATAAGGTATCCTTTGCAGGTCATGCCCACCGTGATGGTATTCATTTTCGACCTCTTTCTGCTGAGACACAAGCATATCCCTTCCCCCAGGTTATTAGAGGGAAGGGACCCATCCATTTTCCAGTCATGACATCCTTGTATAACACTTCAGCTTTTGATATGTCTAGATTTACATCATTTTGAAAATGCCTTTGGACTGGTGACAGGTCTTTCTCTAATCTGTTCAGAAAATTCAGAACATAAAGGGCTTTGTTTAATTGCTCTTGTGGGGATAGACCCATACTCCCCCCCTCCCCCCCCTTTTTTTGTTTTGTTTGTTTTAGAAGCATTGTTTTTAATGTTTTATTTGCCCTCTCAACCATTGCCTGCCTGGTTGGAGAGTGGGGGATTCCTGTGATGTGCTTAATTCCCCATAATTTGAAAAATTCTTGTGTATAGCCTTTGCAGTGTAAGCTGGTCCATTATCCATTTTTACCTCTTTCAGGACTCCCATGGTGGCAAAAGCAGTGGAAAAATGTTTTCTCACATCTCTACTTTTCTCTCTGGGATGTGCCATCACCACTATGAAGCTCAAGAAGGTGTCTAGTGAGACATGAACGTACCTTAATTTTCCAAAAGGTGGATAATGGGTTATGTCAGACTGCCAGAGTTGCAAGGATTGTAAACCTCTAGGATTCACTCCTTCTGATGGTAAAGGAGGAATTTGTTGACAGTCTGAGCAACTGGAAATAATAGCTTGTGCTTGGCTATGCGTAATGTTAAAAGCCTTTAGCAGAGCACTGACCCCTTGATGGGAAAACTGATGGGACAGTCGGGCCTGCTCAAACTTACTAGGAACAACAGCGGTGCCAGCTACTAAATCTGCTTGTCTGTTTCCCTCTGTTATTGGGCCAGGCAAAGTTGCGTGGGACCTTACGTGCATGATAAAAAATTTATGTTGTCTATTATTGATTACGTATAATAATTGTTTAAATAGCTGCATTAAAACTTTATTATTCAGGTCCTTTAGATAGGCATTTTCTATTTTTCTCACTATACCTATGACATAACTGGAGTCACACACAATATTCAAGGATTCTGGGAACAATTGAAATGCACGGACAATGGCAGACAATTATACAATTTGAGAGGAACCAACAGCTTCGTGTGAATCAGCTTTCCATTGATCTTGTTCTTTCCAAACTACCACTGCGTTACCTGTTTTACCTGACCCATCGATAAAGACAGTGTGGGCTTTGAAGAAGGCTGTGATCTGAACAGAAGCTAAAAACTGTAAGAACGGGGTGCTGGGAGAGTGAATAGACAACCTGTAAAGTTAGCAACAGAAACTCAGAATTCAAGGCAATAAATAATCAGCTGTTGCAGTTGTTCAAGGGATAATGGTAAATAAATGACATGGGGATCTAATCCTACTAACTCCCAGTACCTTCTTCTCCCTTTGGAGCATATTTCTGAAAGCATTTCTGGGAGGGTAACGATAGTCTTTGGAAATTGGTGGCTTAGGAAGACCCATTCCCATACATTGAACCCTTTGTCTTTATCCAACAATTGGTCTAATACACTATAAGGCTGTACAGGACCCTTAATAACAACTGCGGCCCTGAGGGGTCTCGGTTTTCCCTGAGGACAGTCTCTCCAGTGGGGTGGCGCTGGAGAAGGCAGGTCCTTCTTCCCTTTGCAGCCCACTCGCACGCCGCGCTGCCACTGGTGACAAGGAGCAGACCAGCACAGGAGGATAAGCCGGGGAGAAAAAACTTTATTCACGGGTGACACTGGCTTATATAGAGGCCCAATGTCAATCAAACCTGGGGGAGGAAAATGGGTGGAGTTATAGGAGGAGTTCCCGAAATAAGGAGAAGAACAGAAAAGGATAACCATTAAAGGAAAACACAGGCGGGGTGAACTGATTTATAGCCAAATTAGGGAGCCTGCACTGCGGCAGATGTTAACCAATCAGGGCATGGATACATGGGCAATGAAATAAGCATAATGGAGGGGGAAAACCAAGTCCTCAGAGTAGCAGAAATAATAGGGAAGACAGGAGGGAGACATAAAAAAGGGTAACTTCACAAACGTGGAATCATATAACAGCATAACAGTAAAAACCCGAACCTGGGCACAATCTTTGGAACATATAACTGGAAATAGGGGTACAAAATTGAGGTAGGTATTAAAGTCGATAAAGGAACATGAAACAGCAAATTCTCTGATACCAGTTTTGCATCCAAGCCTCCAGGTGTTACATCCTCAAACGACCGTCTTTGTAAACCACACCATTGCCTTCTCATTCCTCTGAGGGAGCTGAATACTCAGGCTCCTCTTTCTCATCTAATTGTCCATAAACTTTCTCTAACCCATACACAGTTTCCTTTAGTTGACTCATCATTTTCTCATACTCGGACCTTCCATCTGCATTGTCAGACTTTTTGGACACATACTCTGGCCAATCTTCTACACTCCTTAGCTCTCTTTCTCCATATATGGGCTCCGGGGTAAAGTCCATCAGGTCACCAGCTCGACTGACTGTGTAAAGGCTGACGGACTCCCCTCCAGCAAACAACTAGCACAGGAGGTAGATTTTCTATTTTCCTGCCTGTTTGGCAAATAGACAGTCTATGATCAACCTTTGCCAGAATTTGTTTTGCCTCACTGGTGAGTTTCCTGGGGAACATAAGTTCTGCGTCTCCTTGTAGGAGGCTGAAAAGCGGATGGAGCTCATCTGTGGTGAGCCCCAAAACTGGTCAGACCCAATTTATGGTTCCCAACAGGGACTGGAGGTCATGTAATGTTTGGACTTGAGTAAACAGTTTAACACACTGTGGTTGAATAATAGATTCAGTGATTTTCCACCCCAGGTATTTCCATGGAGAGCTGATCTGCACTTTCTCTGGCAAGATAACACGTCCATTTTTTGTAAGGGCTGCCTTTGTGTCATTCACAACATCCCACAGTTCCACTCTTGTCCCTCCAGCTATAATAATATCATCCATATAATGGTATATTAGAACAGATGCACTGGAGTTATTAATAAAAGAGCTGAGATTATTCCAGCAGCTGGGTCCTATACAGCCAACAGATGCTATACATGTAGAATGGGGTTTCAGCGAACATGGCTCTCATTGCAACCTATGGCAGAGAGGGCCAAAATGGGCCCAACAGACCACTTGAATTTAGTTCTCATTCCTTCAGAGATACTGAGATGAGATATTCGGATCTTGCAAAGGGTTTGCTGTCTCTGGTATGAGCCTTGAAACAGGCAGAACAGATGAGAAGGGAGAAAAGTGTGGTTTATTAGGGGATCCTTCCACCTTTTAGATGTGGTTTGTAAAGGCACAACACTGTTGGGAAAATCCTTGCAGAGGATGATCTGGAGATGCTGATGGAAAATATGCTGATAGAAGCTTGTCTGCACAATAGCCCAGCCTGTGTGCCAGACTGCGTGACAGACTGTGGGACAGAAAGCAAAAGTGATATATTTGGGGAGGCTTGTTCTGTCCTCCATCTGAACATCTAGGGAAGTTGGTTCTGTTTTTGAAGGATACATTTAGAGTAGTTATATAGCAAATTATAAGAAAGTCACATGAGAAAAAGTTATGAGAAGGTAGAATTGCTGACAATAGATGGGAGGGGATACTAACATAATATTGCATGATGTACAGACACTAACCAATGTTGTGTAGCTTGCTGTGCGTAAACCCTGGAAAAACCCTATATAACCTGTAAGATTTAGCAATAAAATGGAGCACTGA
>JAWWEU010000291.1:0-15833 GCA_035583155.1 Acropternis orthonyx | reverse complement strand
CTGGGGAGGGACTGGGGACAAGGCCTGGAGGGACAGGACACAGGGAATGGCTTCCCAGTGCCAGAGGGCAGGGAGAGGTGGGATATTGGGAAGCAATTCTTTCCTGTGAGGGGCTAGAATGGAATTCCCAGAGAAGCTGTGGCTGCCCCTGGATCCCTGGGAGTGTCCAAGGGCAGGTTGGACAGGTCTTGGAGCACCCTGGGCTGGTGGGAGGTGTCCCTGCCCATGGCACTGCGTGGGATGAGTCGATCCTTGAAGTTCCTTTGGAGCCAAAGCAGGAGCTGAGGGATTTTGGGAGCGGGGCTGCCGTGAGGAGGGGCTGCAGAGCTGCCTGGGCTGGTGGAACTCGGCAAATAAAGGCTACAGAGTGATGTAACCGGGGAGTGAAAATCCATCTGGGAGTAATTCACCCAAGGGGAGGCAGCTGTTGGAGCCAAAGGCCAGAGCTGGCACAGGAACAAAGGGATGGGAAACCGGCCACAGACAGGAATCACAGTGGGAATCAGACAGTTAAAGTGCCAGAGGTGGGAAATCCTGGAAAAGCCTGTGTGCTGGGGCAGAGGGGAGGGCGGGGAACCCGTGCTGGGGGGGTTAATTTGGGCCCTGGAACAAGGTGATCTTTAAGGTCCTTCCCAATCCAGAGCATTCCATGTTTCTATGAGTGAACAATGACTTGTGCAGTGCAGGGGCCTGGGAAAAAGGGCCTGGGACAATCCCTGTCTCCGTGTCCCACTCCAGACTGTGAGTGACAGCAGAGACAGGCAAGTGTCAGCACCCACCTGCCTAGTGGGCATGGACTGCAGGAACCTACGGAGGTTTAGATGGGATATTGGGAAGGAATTCTTGGCTGTGAGGGTGGGGAAGGGACGGAACGGAATTCCCAGAGAAGCTGTGGCTGCCCCTGAATCCCTGGAAGTGTCCAAGGCAAGGTTGGACGGGGCTTGGAGCAACCTGGGCTGGTGGGAGGTGTCCCTGCCCATGGCAGGGGGTGGGTTGGGATGGTCTTTGAGGTCCCTTCCCACCCAAACCATTCCATGGCTCTGTCATCCCATGACAGGAGCCCATCCAGCCTGGCAGACCTGTTATAATCCCAAGTACTGACTTGAGCCCCTTTCCTGAAACTGCCCAAAACTGTTGCTTTCCCTGTTTTCTATTGTCAGTATTCCAGACTCTCAAGGATTATTGTCATAGTTAGGGAGCAGTAAAAGCTTCAGGCTTTGTGACTTTGTCCTTACAAAGAGACTGGAAGTGAAGTCTCCTCAAGTTGGACCAGGAGTGGTTTAGGTTGGATATGGGGAAAATTCCTTCCTGGAAAGGGCTGTCCAGCCCTGGCACAGCTGCCCAGGGCAGGGGTGGAATCCCCATCCCTGGAGGGGTTTAAAATCCCTGTGGATGTGGCACTTGGGGTGGCCTTGGCAGTGAAGGGGATGGTTGGACTTGATGGACTCAAAGGGCTTTTCCAACTCTAAGAGTTCTTTAATTCAAAGTCCATCTCTCCAATCCCACCACTCCCCTCCCCACCCCTGGCTGTCTGCCATGGTGAGGGGAAAGTTAGGGAATGATGTAAGAAGTTGGATGAGGGGAGGTTGGAAAATCCTGGTGCAGAGCCTGGCTGTGACCTCTGGAGCTCCTGCAGCCTGTCCTGTCCCATCCCTCCCCAGCTCCTGCCTTGCTCCTCCCAAGGTTCTCCCAAACCCCTTTCTGGAGATGTATCCATCAGCTCTGAAGGATCTCCTGAGGAGGAGAATCCACCTCTGCCACACCAACATTCCAATCTTTCACCTGTTTTATGGATACAAGGTGTTTTTCCTTGTATCTCATCTACCTGTGACTTAAGGTGGTGCCTTTTCCTTCTGCTCCCAGAAAGGTGGAAAACACTCCGATTTCTCCGTGTTTTTCCAACAGAATATCTCCATATCCCATCAAACAGCAATACAGTGTATCCAAAATATTCCAAGTTTGGAAATTCCTGTTCACCCTGGAATTAAAGTCACCTTTATTCTAATCTCCATACATAAATTTCCTTGTAGTTTGGCCTTTTGGCTGAGTTTATCTTCCTTTCCCCCTGCCTTTTCCCCTGTTTTTACAGCACACTCAGGTCACATTTTCAAGCTTTCCTAAGCCAATCCAAGGTCTGAAGACTTCCCTAATGAAAGCTGCAATCCTTACACAACCACTTGCTTCCAGATGCTGGGGATTGCAGGAAAACACTGGGTCTTGCAGGGGTTGGCAGCAGGGAAGAGGTGGATCAGGACGGTGGGAAAGGGGAAGAAATAATGGGAGACAATTAAGCAAATAGCTCATTTTCGGGTGAATAGCAGGGAAGGAATTGCAGGAAACAATCCTTTCCAACATATTCCTTAAAACCATGGAGCAATTTGAGGAGGGAGACGGGATCAGTGTGGCCAAAGCCCTGGAACGAGCTGTCGGGACATTCCTACGATTGGATTTTTTTCCCATGGAATGCATTTCCATGCCTTATTTTCCCATGATCTTTCCCCTTTCCTTGCTGAACACGAGACCTTTGCTTTCTGGAGGTGTAAAAGAGGTAATCCCACCACCTCATCCACGTTTGCTCCTCGTGGTGCTTCACACAGAAGGGCTGCCGAGGATTTTCGGGATGCGAAGGTCCAGGATTTGTCCTGACCAGTGGGGCACATCCAGCACCAGTGAACAGCTCCTGGGAGGAACTGGAGTTCCCAGTGCCTGCTTGGAAGCTTCTTTGGTGATCCCAGCCCATTCCTTACTGACCCCCAGGACAACACGGGAGCGATGGTCCATCACAGTCTCTCCCACTGGTGGCACTTGGGAGATGCCGAAAGAAGGACAGAAAAAGCAGGGAAAGCATTGAATGATGATTTCCTGGAGATTCTCAGTAGCTCAGGCAGTTCTGAAGAGATTTTAGACCTGGTATTTAACATGATTAACCACCATATGGCAAATTTAACCTCCTATCACAGATTTAACTCCCTATCAAAAATTTAACCTCCTATCACAAATTAAACCCCCATCACAAATTTAACTTCCTATCAGAGATTTAACCTCCAATCACAAATTTAACCTCCTATCACATATTTAACCCCCTATCACAAATTAAACCTCCTATCAGCTTTAACCCTCTATCACAAATTTAACCCCCTATCACAAATTTAACCCCCTATTACAAATTTAACCCCTTATCACATATTTAACCCCCTATTACAAATTTAACCTCCTACCACATATTTAACTCCCTATCACAGATTTAACCCCCTATCACAAATTAAACCTCCTATTACAGATTTAACTCTCTATCACAAATTTTAGTCCCTATCACAAATTAAACCCCCTATTACAGGTTTAACCCCCTATCACAAATTAAACCTCCTATCACAAATTTAACCTCCTACCACATATTTAACCCGCTATCACAAATTTAGCCCCCTATCACAAATTAAACCTCCTATTACAGAGTCAACTCCCTATCACAAATTTAACCCCTTATCACAGATTTAACCTCCTATCACAAATGTTACCTCCTTTTTCTGTTCATTTCAGCTCAAACCAGCGGGAGACACCCAAGACTTTGCTGTTCCAGCCTTTCCCCCCTCATCCAGCCGTCATTCCTGGTTTGGAATCTGGGCTAATGAAGGGTCAGGGTTCAGCCCTCGCCATTTGTTCCAGCACCAAAGCTGACCATCAGAGGTGAGCAGGCAAGCGAGAAAAGCCTGGCCTAAGGCAGCCGAGCCTGCCAAGGCCTGAACCAGCCGTGACCTCCCGCTCGGGGGATTCCCTGCCTAATAATCTATCCTTTCCTCCTGCCCAGCTCACGGCAAGGGGGGGGTCAGCCGGCGGCGAGTGTCCCCTCGGGGGGTCCCCAGGGGTCACTCAAGGGTGGCTTCACAATGTGCATCTCTGCCAGTGCTTGGTGGGAGACCCCCCAGCCACGGGGGGCCGGGGGGCCGGGTGTGGAGGTGGGGAAGGCTCTTCCACCTCTCCCGGGTCCAGCACAACCAACGGGAACGCTGTCCAAGAGGAGTTGTCCTGACTGGAGGCGGGAGGAGGCGGCTCCCCAGCATGGGGCCCAATTTAACTCGGTTTCAGCGCCGGGCAGGGCGGGCGAGCTTCCCTGAGTTAAAGGAGCACTGGCCCAGAAGTTGTTCCTGCTTAACATATGGATCTTGGAGAGCCATGGGAGAGCAGGTCATTAGAGGGTGACCTGCCAGGTCGAATCAGTCACTGCCAGTGCCAGCCATGAGCCAGGAATATCCCCTTTTCCCTTTGGAACGGGACCGCTCCGTTTGGTGCAGGGCTGTTGTTTATTTATTGCTGTTGGCTTTGGTGTCTCGGGAGGAAGGTCCTGAGGACATGGAGGTGTCCGACTGCCTTCCTGGGCACACATGGGCCTGATCCAAAGCCTCCTTTCCCTGTCTCCAATGGTATTCCCATTCAGCCTAGGAATGGGAATATCTGCTCCTGTTGGCCCAGCCCATCTCAGGGGTTGTGCACTCCACAAGTGTCAGCAATGAATCCACATCCATTCCCGTTCTCCTCTCCAGGGACTATCCAACAGCTCCAGCTCATCCCAGGCTCTTGCTCTGTGCCAATAACATGGATGTGCTCCAGTAAAGTGGTTCAGGTGCAGCTCAGGGTCGGCTCTAGGAGAGGTTTGTCCTGGGCAGTCCTGGTTCACAGGATTCCTTGATTTCCTAATGCATCAGTTCTTCATCTTCTTGGGATCTCATTCCCATGGATGAGCGGGGAAACGCCCGACCTGTGTTGTAGCTGTTCATGTACCAAAACCTTCTGGTTTAAACCCTTGGAGGAAAGGGTTGGCTGCCTACAGAAGTGATCCATAGTTGTGCTCCAGCCTCTCTCCTTCCTGGAGACACCCCCCGGCAGATCCACAGTGCTCTAACAGGTGATCAGGGGAAGGGAATTTTCCCTTGGAAGTTTGGAATGACTCCACAACAGCTTTTACTCCTGTCTCCTGTAAATACAGGAAGACATGGAATGAGGGCTGTAATTGGAGCTGCCCAGAGGGTGATAACTCCCTGGATAGCTCCGGACAGGGAGAACTGAGAAACCTTCCCAGATAACCATGTGGCACTGCGGGAACCAGTGGCCAACGAGGGCAGCAGGATGCCGGGGGGACTTGGGAAGAGCTGTGCCAGCAGGGCAGGGAGGGCATCCTGCCCCTCTGGCCAGCCCAGGGGAGGCACATCTGCAGGGCTGGCTCCAGCTGTGGCTCCCCAGGACAGCAGGGACATGGGGATCCTGGAAGATGGTTCTCTTGTGGAGATGCCGAAGGGCCTGGAGCATCTCTGGGGGAGCTGGGGCTGTTCCTGGGGCGCTCCCCATGTCCCTCAGTGCCCGCAGGGAGGGGGCAGAGCCCGGCCCAGGCTCTGCTCGGGGGGCACAGCCCGGGCACGGGAGGGACGGGCAGGAACTGATGCCCAGCAAGTTCCACCTGCACAGGGAAAAGAACTTTAATGTAAATTGTCCACAGAGGGCGTGGAGTCTCCTCACTGGGGATATTCCAGAACCCTCTGGACACAACCCTGTGCCATGGGCTCTGGGATGGCCCTGCTGGGGCAGCCGACCCACTGAGGTCCCTCCCAGCCTGACCCATCCCGGGATTCTTTGAAGTGAAGAGTTGTGGGGGGAGAGAAAATGAGTAGGGAGCAATTTTTATTGCTTGGTGCATTCAGATTAGAGCAGATTTCCTGAACCTGAGGAGCTGGCCTGGAGCTCAGGGAACGTCACCTTCAGCTCTGCAAAACCAAGTGGGGATCTCGGCGCCCCAGGACGTGGAGATGCCTCCAAGCCCAGCAGTGCATTCCCACAGGGACTACTGGTGTAGTGGGGGGAGGATGGCTGAGGTGGTGGATCAGGAACCCCAGTTGGGAAGCTCAGGAGTTGCCAGTTTGAAGGATCACTCCGCAGTCACTCCCCTTTCCTTTGGGACCAGGTGGGTGCTGGACAGGGATGGAGCCGGCACAGCCCTTGGGATCCCTTCCCAGGATGGCTCTCCGGTGCCCTTTGCTCCCCTCTCTCATCACTGTGACTCCCTGCATGGTCTCAGAGTGGTGTTGGAGCCCCCAAACCCCGTTCCGTGTGCCCAGGGATGAGGCAGCAGCCGGAGCATCCTGTAAGCCCCTCGGGTGATCCCGGCGTCTCGTCCTTCCCATGTTCCCACCTGTTGTCTGGCCCCCCCCCTCGCTGGGAGTCTGTCTTGGATTATCAAAGCTCCTCATCTGAAAAGCCTCCACTTGGCTACAGAGAGTCTGTGTAAATAACCATCCCTTTTTTTCGTGGAGACTTTAAGAACAAACCCAAACACAGCTCGCTGCCCCCTGAACACTCGCAGCGTGCAGGGACAGACGGTATCCTTACTTTTTTCCTCGAGCTGGGATTGATATGTAATTTTAATAGAAGACTCGTACAGCCTTGGCATTATTTTAGGAGCAGTTTTAAATTACCCTACACGGATTCCTTTTTCCTGGTGGGATTTTCAGGATATAAGCAAATAAAATAATCTTTGGAAGAGATGCTGCGCTCCAGCTCGTAAAATCTCGATACATCATAAAGGAAATGAGCAGTCCTTGCAGAGGGCACAGAGCCAGGAATGCTGAAGCTACTGCAGGAGGCGAGAGATGTGGTGCAGATGCTGGAGGGAAAGTGCGTGTGGGGGAAATGTTGGGATGACTCCTCTTTCTTGCATCATGGGAAGCTTAAAAACCTGCGTGGTCGATGTTAAAGTGAGAGGGAAACTTTGGGGTTTGGTGGTTCTGCTCGTTGAGGCAACACGGACCTTTCATGGGAGATGACCTGGTGTGAGTTGGATCAGTGTGGGAAGTCCAGTAGGGAAGAAAATGGATCCTGGATCAGGTTTATAAATATTAAGGGAAAGCTCCCTGCCTGTCTGAACAGGTTGCCTTGTGGTGCCCTCAAAAGGGAAGGAAATTGTGGAATCATCAAGGTTGGAAAGACTTTGACGGTCATCAAGATCCAACCATCAACCCACCATCCCTGAACCATGTCCCCAAGGGCCACATCCACATGTTTTTTGAACACTCCCAGCGATGGGGACTCTGCCAGTGCCCTGGGCAGCTGTGCCAGGGACTGACCATCCTTTGGGTGAAGAAATTTTCCCTGATATCCAATTTAAACCTCCCCTGGTGCAACCTGAGGCTGTTTCCCCTTGTCCTGGTGCTTGTTTATTGGGAGCGGAGCCCGACCCCCCCCCGGCTCCCCCCTCCTGGCAGGGACTTGCAGAGCCAGAAGGTCCCCCCTGAGCCTCCTTTTCTCCAGGCTCAGCCCCCCCAGCTCCCTCAGCCCCTCCTGCTGCTCCAGCCCCTTCCCAGCTCCGTGTCCTTCCTGAACTGAGGAATCCTGGACACAGCACTGGAGGAGCCTCAGCAGTGCCAGCACAGGGGAGGAATCACTTCCCTGCTGCTGCTTCCACACTAGTCCTGATACTCTTCCTTTGCTCTGCTCCTGCTCCCTGCCCCATCCACGTTCTGATGGACCGTTGGAGAGCTCCACGTGACATTCCTGCACTGGCGTTACATCCATTACAATTTCAGCTTGTCTCCATAATTATTGGAAGGGTCTCAGGTTGGTTTGTGCGGTCTCACACTCCTCAGTATCCTTTGAGAGCTCCATGGCAGTCTGTGCTCTTGTCCAAACTCTGGAGAAGGTGTTGCTTCTGGAATGAGCAGAACTCCCGAAAACCTGCAGGAACTGGTTCATAAAACACGACAAGGCTTGCAGAAATCCAGGAGCAGCTCCCACCCTACGGTGACCCTGAGGAACACTAACCTCCTAGAGATAGAGATGAGCTTGGAAAGGGATATTTACAACTTCAGTGGCTGTGAGAGGAATATTCTATGGAAAAAAGGCAGTTTTATGGCTTGTTAGTCTCAGACTGCTGAGAGGCCCCTGAACCCTGCGCAGTCCTGCTGGATTTACCCCGGGAATTGGCTGCTTGTGCTGGAGACCCGGAGCTGGGTGTGTTTGCTTGGAAGTTTGAGTAGTTTTCTTAGGAGATGGTATCTCTGTTTACAAACTTTCTCCTGTCTGGAGTTGGATGAGTTCTCAGGAGAATTCCCAAAGCCATCTTCCCCCTTGTTGGCCAAATAATGGGTGAGCTGCCAATTTTCCATCCTGAGGAGTCCCAAAATCCACTTTGTTTTCCTGTGGGTCTTCCCAGAGTCACTCAATGCCTGGGGCTGGTGGGCCCTTCCTAGTCCAGGGAACATTCAAGTTTGAAAAGTAGGAATTTTTTCAGCTGTGATTCCCAGTTTGGCAGGTAATACAGGAAAATGGCTCAGGGAAGGCAATACAGACCTTTTTTATACCGGGTGTATAAAAAACCCTCTTTGTCCCAGCCAGGAGAAGGGAACCAGTGGAAGATACATCTGGAGATCTAAACCAAACTTCTGTTGGTGTTTAGATAAATATAAATAATTATTTATAGGTAAAACCCAAATTTAAAAGGTTTTTTGTAATGTGCTATCAAGGAGTTAAAAGCTAATTGCAATTTATTTGGTTTTGGGAAGGGCTCTTAATTCCTCCACCGCTCAGATGAAGTGGCTTTTGGGATGAGGATCCATGTGATGAGGATCCATCCATCTCTGGTAGAAGGTTGGATCCATGAAAACTGCAGGATTTTTAGGCTTCCATGCCACATCAGCTCCTGTTGCCTTTTGCTTTTTTCCATTGGCAGGGAGGAATATCCTGATATTTACCATGTTCAGTGAGCCAGGGAAGAGCTTTTCCCATGGAATAGGGGGCTGTGGGAGGAGTGGTGCTGTTCCCAGTTTGTTTCCACGTGGGAAGCCTGTCCTGGTTTATTGATGTGCTTTTCTTTGTCCCCAATATTCCTGCAGAATCAAGTGACGGACACCAACCGAAAGCTGCAGAATGAAGGGAAAGAAGTAAGTGATTTTTCCATGGAATCATGGAATGCTTGGGGTTGGAAGGCACCTGAAACACCATCTATTCTAAGCCCCTGCCATGGGCAGGGACACCTTCCACCAGCCCAGGTTGCTCCAAGCTTGTCCAACCTGGCTTTGAGTCCTTGTTTTGCCCCTGTCTCCACATCCACAGGTTTTTCCTGTTGGAGCCTGGGCATTTCAAATTCCTTATTAATTTGTGATGGGGAGAATTCCCTTTGGAACGAGCGGCCACATCCTGTCTTTGAGCACCAGAAAAAAAGACAATTGGAGGGGGAGTAGGGAAGAGATGACTAAAATGGGAAAGGGGAATAGCTGTTTTGGAATGCACAGAACATACTCCAAGGCTGGCACGTTGATGGCTTTGGTCCTGCTGCTTCCTTGGTGGAAATTAAGGGAGTATTCCTGCTGCCTGATGATGCCTGTTCCTGCAGCTCCGTGGGCTCCCCGCTTATCAGAGCAGGCTTTGTGATCAGCCTCGAGTCTGGATGGTCATGACAAGTGTTTCTTGCTCCTAATGGAGTGTCTGTGTCCCTTCCCAAAGCTGATCATCGCCATGGAGGAGCTGAAGCAGTGCCGGCTGCAGCAGAGGAACATTTCGGCCACGGTGGATAAACTCACGCTGTGTCTTCCCGGTGAGGAATCTCCAGCTGCTCCCGGTCTGTGGAGCTGCTTGTTTGAATTCCCACCTCTTTGCCCTGTGCTCAAGGCTTCTGTGTTTTCCTTCCCCTTGCAGTCCTGGAGATGTACAGCAAACTGCGGGAGCAGATGAAATCCAAGAGGTAAATCCTGTGTTGGTTTGTCGGTGTTTCCTTGGAAGAGTCAGACCAGTTGGTTGGTGCTGGGAAAATCCAAGAGGTTCTCAGAGCTTCGAAATGAGCCTTTCCCCTGAGTTTGGGCTGGTTCTCCTCACGGTCCTGCTCATCCTCTGGGAATTGGGATGGCAGCAAGCTCACACGTTGTTTTGTGCTAGGTTTTGGAATGAAGGGGATATTCCTTGTTTTTTTATGGAAGCTCCTTGTTGCCGTGCATGCAATCAGTGCATGTAATGAGCTGGATTTTGTTCTGTGAATGCCATGACACAAATCCTTATATAACCTGGAAGATTCCAATGAATATGGGTGGAAGCCAAACACCTGGAATCATCAGGATGGTGGGAGTTGGGGGGAAATCTGATTTTGCAGTAGAAGTGACTCTTCAGAAGAGTGAGCTGAGCTCCAAGGGCTCGGTACCTCTGACACCGTGAGCTGTAAATCCGGGATGAACCCAGAGCCTGGGATGTTTAGAGGGCTGGAATCCTGGGGGGATGGTTTGTTTAAGGAGCACGGGGCGACTCCGGAGCCCTGGGAGTGGCAGAGGGGGCAAAGAGCAGCTGCTGGGAAGGTGGCTCCAGCTGGGTGCCAGGCAGGGAGAGCAGTGGGGATCCCTGCCTGGTGCCTGCCATCCATCATGGGAACAGCATGGGAGGAACCAGATGTTTGGAATGTTTGGAACTGACGGGATGGGCGCGGTTTTCCACCTCCCCTCCCGCCTGTGCCCATCCCTGGGGTGGTCCTTGGGCAAACAGATAAGTGTCACTCCCGGAAACTGTGCTGCTTGGAGGAGTTTTAGGGAGCCGAAGGTGTTCCCAAAGCTCCCCTCCCTCCCTCAGGATGGCACAGGGGGGTATGGCCGAGTGTTGTGGGGTGTTGGTGGGAGCAGCGAGGGCTTCTCCGCTGGCACACGTGGGGTGGGGCTGGAGCTGATCACAGCCCTGGGAGCTTCTGGAGGGAATCCACCTGCTGCTCCATTCCCTCACTCTGCAGAGTGTGTCTCCAGGGCCTGCTTCTAAGAATTCCATCTTCCTCCCCACCCTCAGATCGGTTCATTCCAAAACAAATGGAAGCTGAAAGCCACATTCAAGGAATATCTGAACCTTTGGCTGTTTTTTCCCCCACTTTCTTTTTTTGTCTGCATTTGATGGCTTCATTCACCAAATGCAGTAAATATGGTCAATATTTTGATATCTGCACCCAGTGTTCCTTATAAATGACTTGAGGATGGCAGGTACAGGTTGGGGTTTGGGGTTTGGGTGCACAGACTCAGAGGAATAATAGGGTTTGTGTTTGGGGTACACCAGCTCTCCTAAGGCTAAAAGAATTGGGTGATGTTTATAAACCAAAGGCAGAATCTGAGCTGGGGGTGGGGAATGAAAAATGGTCTGATCCCAGAGCAGTGACAGGAACCAGCAGAAGGGATGGAGAGAAAGGTTTTCTCCCCCGTTGCCCGGAATTTAAGGAAGGGGCAGAAAGAGCTTTTCTCCCATGGCTGAGACAAGTGTGGAAAATGATGAGAACACCCAAAATCTGTGTCTCCTGGTTCTGTAGAACTCTGGAGGGATCAGTCTCTTACTTACCCCTGGGTCACTTGGCATATCCGTGTGGTCTCCAAACAGTAAGGAATAGAGGCATAAAATCCCATCCCACCCCCTGCCATGGGCAGGGACACCTCCCACCGGACCAGGGTGCTCCAAGTGCTGTCCAGCCTGCCCTTGGACACTCCCAGGGATCCAGGGGCAGCCACAGCTTCTCTGCCCAACCTGGGACAGTCCCTGTCCACCCTCCCAGCCAACAATTCCTTCCCAATATCCCATCTAGACCTCCATTTTTCCAGTGGAAAACCATTCCTTGCCCTGTCACTGCAGTTCCTGATGTGTATTCCCTGTCTGGCTTCCTTGTAGGCCTGAGTTCATGAGGATGCTCCTGAATTCCGTGGGATTTCTCCATCCTGCTTGGAGCTGAGAAGCCCCTGTAGAGCTGTTCCCTCAAGCAAAACCTGGTTATTTCCAGGAAAAAAACTCACAAAAAGCCCCCTCTGACCCTGTTTATCCAAATCCTGCTCCCCCAGCTGGCAAGAGCTCCCGGGATACAGAGCTGGGAAGGAGGTGGCCCCTCTGGGAGCTGCTCAGAGGTGTCAGTGGATGTGACCTTCACCTAAACAATGCCCTAACATTAAAAAAAAAAATCCCAAACCAAGGAGTTCTTTTTTTTTTTCCCCCCTCTGGATTAATTTCTGGCTTTCCATGCGCTCCAGAGACCTTTGGTTTTGGTGCAAATAAGTTTTCACTCCATTCCAGTGTAAACAGGGCCGGGTCATGGAGTTAATCCCTTTGGCTTCTGTTGCTGGGAGCAGGTCAGGCCACTGTGGCTGAAATAATTCCCTTATGGAGCTGCCTGGGCTTCAGGCAGGAGTTACTTTCAGTGGGAATATGAGTGCCAGGGTGTTTTCACTGGAGCCAGTGTGTTTCTTGTGCCCAAACACCATTTCTCCCCCCCCCCCCCCAAAATCCAAGGTGGAAGCCGCAGGTGATCCAGGATTAACCAGAATTATCCCTAATTCACCCTCCAGGTGACTGACCTGGGGCTGGGCTTAAATATGTTTTTATAGACCCTGTTAATGCTTCCCAAATGGTCCCCTTGTCATTTTGTATTGCCTTTGGCCAGATTTGTGGTCAGAACAGGAGGAGGATGGTCCAGAACCACGTATCTTCATTCAGAAGCATTCCATATTCCAGAAAACCCTATGGCTTCTTGCTTTCCAAAGGGAAAAGGTGGGAGGGAATTAGAGAAAAATCCTTTTCTTAGGGAAATTTCCCCTTTAGAATCGTGTGTTGGGATAGAAAATTTCCAATTAGAGAAAAATCCTTTTCTTAGAGAAATTTCCCATTTGGAAACATGTGTTGGGCTAGAAAAGCTCCTTTTATGCAGCAAGGGAGGGTAACATTTAAGGCCATTGGGCATGACCAAAATATAAAGGAATTTGTTGTCAAAAGAGGAAGAAACCTTGGAATTCCTGAATTCCCCTGAAATTTGTAAGGTGTATTTGTTTTAGAGTGGAGAAATGGGTTATTTTGGACACGGTGAAGGTCACGTACCCCGTGGCACAAGATAAATTCCTGGAGAGGCAGGATCTTGGTGGAAAAGTTTGAACCCCTAATGTGGAGTTTGGGTCCAGATTTTCCCCTCTATCTAAAAAAATCCCAAACTTTGGGTGGGAAGTGTTTTTAAGGGTGTTCAGGAGGATTGAGATGGTTGGGAGGAAGGTGGGATCAGACCCGTGGTGGCCAGAGGGAAAGAGCTGAGCTCTCCTGGCCGAGGTCTTTACGACACAAGGAGTGTCCGTGTTAGTCCCGATCTGCTGGTTTATCAGTCTGTGGGTTTTCATGGGGCATTCCCATCTCCGTGATTTTTTTTTTGACTCGCTGTTGGGGATTCCCAACCTGTGGAAGGTGTCCCTGCCCACGCCGGGGTGGGGGGTTGGAGCTGGATGGTCCAACCCCAAACCATCCCGTGATTCTGAAGTTACCCAGCTGAAATTCTTAGTTGTGTTGGCTAATTTGCACCTTTTTGGAGGGGACACAGGATGGGAGTGGCTCCACATGTCCCTTCCTTGCCCTCCTCAGGCACTACCCTGCCCTGAAGACCCTGGAGCACCTGGAGCACACGTACCTGCCCCAGGTGAGCCACTACCGCTTCTGCAAGATCATGGTGGATAATATCCCAAAGCTGCGGGAGGAGATCAAGGAAGTGTCCATGTCAGACCTCAAGGATTTCCTGGAGAGCATCCGGAAGCACTCGGACAAGATCGGAGAGACGGCCATGAAACAGGTAGGGCTTGTTTGTGCGCACACACAGCGGGGGCTCCCTGGGGAGGGGAGGTGGGTTCACTCATCTCACAGCTCTGCTCTGCCAGTGCCAAGGCAGCCAGTTGAATTTTGGAGTCATTTTGTTGCCAGGAGTAGCCACAATCCTTCCTCCTGTGGCTGCTCTTGGAGTTTTCGCCCCGGTTTTTTGCACTGTTGAAAAGCCATGATCCGGTTTTTCTCGTTGGATTTTGCCAGAGGCTCTCGGTGACCTGGAGTCTGGGAGGTGCAGTTGGGGTGTGGAGCTCCTGCTTTCCTCTGGGGTCTGGGAGGTGCAGTTGGGGTGTGGAGCTCCTGCTTTCCTCTGGGGTCTGGGAGGTGCAGTTGGGGCATGGAGCTCCTGCTTTCCTCTGGGGTCTGGGAGGTGCAGTTGGGGCGTGGAGCTCCTGCTTTCCTCTTACCAGCATTTGTGCTGCTGTGCCTGGTGGGAGCTGGAGGAGTTGGAGACCCCAGTGTGGATTTCCCAGGTCTGGGTGAAGCAGCAGGAGCTCAAGTGCTGCAGTTCAGTTGATTTGCATCTTAAGCTGAGTTTTAAAATCCTGGGTGAACATGGATTGGGGCTGGATTGCCTTTGCCCGGCACCTACTGCCTGTAGAAGATGAACCTGATGAGTTGAACATGCCTGTGTGGGTGTTAAATCAGAGCTGCCTCTTCCCACTCCCATTTAATGTTGCAGGTTGGGATTCCAGCGCGGTTTCTGCGATCCCAGCCGGGCAGCAAAGCTCCCAGCAGCTCTGGGAAGGAGCTTTGCTGCTCGGATGAAATTCAAATCCACTGGCAGGGAAATGTTACCTCGTATGAGCAGTAAAATACTTCCTCTGGTAGTGATGGATGGCTGGGATGTGCTGATTTATGGGAAGGACTCTTGCCATTGTTTGTCAGGGGATGATAAGGTGGTGCTGTTGATGGGTGGAGGTTCAAGTTCAATCTTCTGTCCTATAAACCCCATCTTTGAGTACTTCTGTTAATTGGTTTAATTTCCCACATTCCCAATGCCTTTTTTTGTCTTCTCAGCTGCTTCCTAGAATTTTGGGAAAGCCAACCAAGCCTTGTGTGTGCAGTAGAGGCGTGGGGAGGTGCCAATTTTGCACCTGGGAATTTCAGCAAACCTTTTTATTGGGATCAAACTCATCTTTCTGAGCGTGGGGAAAACGCACCGGGCCCTGGACGGGGCGTGGTGGAGCCACAGGGGCACCGTGGCGAGGGCTGGGAGGGCTCCAGGGCTTCCCTTCTTCTGGTGGAGCAGTTTCTAGGACAGAATTGGTTCCAAAACCACTCTGGTTTTGGTCGCTGTGGCAGGCAGAGCTTTTTGGAAGGTTCTTGGTTCTGTGATTCCTGTGTCCCTGTGGCTGGAAAGGGAAAGGAGATTCCTTGTCTGGTGCTCAGTTAATGCACCAAATATACTCTTTCAATTAATAACTTCAAATTCTCTGAAGGGTGTTCACCAACTATAGACACATCAGAGGGTGCAGATGGTTGTGTTGTCCCGTAGTTTCCAGTTTCATGCTCGTGGTGCTGGGAAGGACATTCCAACCTCCTGGCCCCTGATGGATTTGATGGATGAGGAGAGATCTGCGTGTCCAGGCACGTTTCCGTGGCTGTTTAGGTGTCCAGTTTAAAACAAATGCCCACCACTTTAAATACCTTTCTGGTTTCTTCTGTCTAGAGATGCTTCTGCAGCTTTGTGTTTCCATCCCTTTCAAAGCCATGGTGCGCTTCTTCCTGCTCTTCCCGTCCCTCCTGCTCCTGGGGGGAGCTCACACCCTGCCTGGAGCTCTGTTAACTCTTCCGTCTCTTGCTGCAAAGGAATCTTGTGGGCTCTCCTGCTGTTCCCTCGCCGCTTCTGACCTTTCCTCCCCCTCACAACATTTGCCACCTGCAAACCAGGAGAGGCCCAGGGGAGTGGTGGGGACTGGCCCTGCCCTGCCCAAACACAGGAACTGGGAGCAGCCAGTGGAAATGAGGGGAGGGAAAGCTGGGTCTTCGTCCTGTGTGTGATGGACCTGTGGAGCAACTTGTGCACAGTTTTCGTGGAATCATGGAGTGGTCTTGGTTGGAAAGGACCTTAAATCCCACCCAGTTCCACCCCCTGCCATGGGCAGGGGCACCTTCCACCAGCCCAGGGTGCTCCAAGCTCTGTCCAGCCTGGCCTTGGACACTCCCAGGGATCCAGGGGCAGCCACAGCTTCTCTGCCCAACCTGGCACAGGGCCT
>JAWWEU010000290.1:0-15959 GCA_035583155.1 Acropternis orthonyx | reverse complement strand
CACCCGCGCCCGACACCGCGGCGGCTGCGGGACGGCATGGGATGGGATGGGACGGGACGGGACGGGACGGGACGGGACGGGACGGGACGGGACGAGACGAGACGGGACGGGATGGGATAAGACGGGACGGGACGGGACGGGGTGGGAGGGGTCCGGTCCCTGCCTACCTGTCCCTGGGGCGCCCTCCCCGTCCGACCGGGCTCCGGGAGCCGCCGCCGGGAGCCGCGGCCGGGAGCAGAGTGAGGGGCGGTGTGAGCGACGGGGCCGACGGGGATCAGCCCCTCCTCTGCCGGCCCCGGACCGCCCCCGCCCCCGGCCCCGGCCCCGGCCGGAGAGACAGACAGACAGACAGATAGACAGATGGACAGAGATTTAACCACTTACGCCGGTTCTCCAGCCGGTGTCGCCTGTGGGGCGCTGCCCGGCGCGGATGTTGGCTCGCCCCCGCCCCAAAATAGCCCCCTTCAACTCACTTGGAGGCAAAGTGGGAGCTTCATAGGGTCCTCGGGGGTCATTTTATTCAGCCCGCTGAAGGATGGGTACCTACCCGTCAGGTGACCGAGGAATGAAGTCGTCTTTTCGATCGACTAAATCCTTTGGTCCCACGAGCAGGAGCTGATCCTCAGCCCCGTCGGAGATCCAAATCCAGAGAAAAACAAACGTCATGTGGTCCCTTCTGGTACTGCTTGAGAAAGGAAGTGCATCATGACTTTTCCACTTCTATATGTTTTACCGCCTGTGAGTGGAGATGCTTGTTATTTCCCAAGTATTTCAGGTAAATCAGACCTGTTTAGCCTGCTGCAGGATTAAAGTTCCAGGATGGAGTATGGGAAGAAAAGTGTTTCGTGAAACTAAGTAACCACTACTTTTCAGAATCACCGAATTGTTAGGCTTGGAAGGGACCTCTGGAGATCATCCAGTCCAAACCCCCTGCCAATGCAAGGTCACCTGGAGCAGGTGAGACAGGAACACGTCCAAGTGGGTTTGGAATATGTCTAGAGAGGGAGACTCCGCGCCCTTTCTGGGCAGATGTTCCAGGTTCTGCCACCCTCAATGGAAAGAAGTTCTGCCTCATGTTGAGGTGGAACATCTTGTGTTTCAGTTTATGGCCATTGCTCCTCATCCTGTCACTGGCACCACTGAACAGAGTGTGGGACCATCCTCTTGGCACACGGTTTGGAGATGTTTGTGTGGATTGATGGGATCCCCTCTCAGTCTTCTCCAGACTAACCAGAGCCACCACACGCAGCCTTTCCTCATCACAGAGATGCTCCAGACCCCTCACCATCTCTGTGGGCTCTGCTGGACCCTCTCCAGTATCTCCTGGTCTTTCTTGAACTGTGGACACCAGAACTGAACACACTTTTCCAGCTGTGGCCCCACCAGGGCTGAGCAGAGGGGCAGGATCCCCTCCCTGACCTGCTGGCCACTCTGTTCCTGAGGCACTTGTCTCTCCTGGCCCCCAGGGCACTGCCAGCTCGTGGTCAGCGTGTCACTCACCAGGCCCCCCAGGTCCTTCTGCACAGAGTTGCTCTCTAATAGGTCACCCCAGCCTGTGCTGGCTCTGGGGGTTGTTCCTCCCCAGGTGCAGGACCTGCACTTGCCCTTGTTGAACCTCACTGGGTTTCTCTCCACCCAACTCTCCAGCCTTTCCAGGTCCCTCTGGATGGCAGCACAAGCCTTCATGTGGATCAGCCACTCATTCCAGTTTTGTACCATGAGCAAACCATTCTGTCCCTTCATCCAGGTCATTGACACACAAGTTGAATAAGGCTGGACCCAGTGTAGATCCCTGGGGAATGCCAAGTCTGACTACAAGCCTCCAGCTGGATTCTACTCAGCTGATCACAACACTCCAAGCTCTGCCATCCAGCCAGTTCTTGATCCACCTCACTGTCCATTCATCCAACCCACATTTCCTGAGCTTACCTATGAGGACATCATGGGAGACAGTGTCAAAAGCCTTGCTGAAGTTGACGTCAACAGCATGACTCCCATGGGACACCATCCTCCATGAACTTCTCTAATGAGAGTCCATCCCGCAGGCAATAGTTCTCCACGAACTTCTCAGGGTGGGTCCCTTTCCATGGGGTGCAGTCCTTCAGGCACAGGCTGATCCTGTGCGTGTCCCCCACAGGGTCACAGGTCCTACCAGAAAACCTGCTCCAGCATGGGGCTTCCCACAGGGTCACATCCCCCTTTTGGGCATCCATCTGCTCCGTGGGGGGCTCCTCCTTGGGTTGCAGGTGGGTCTCTGTCCCCTTATTGACCCCCATGGGCTGCAGGGGCACAGCTGCCTCCCCATGGGCTGCCCCTCAGGCTGCAGGGGAACCTCAGCTCTGGCGCCTGGAGCACCTCCCTCATTCTCCACTGACCTTGGTGTCTGAATAAGTCTTCACATATTCTCACTCAGCAAATTTTTTCTGCACAATAACTCTTTTTATCTTCTTAAATGTATTATCGCAGAGGTGTCATTGCCATCTCTCATGGGCTTGGCCTTGGCCAGGGGTGGGTCCCGCCTGGGCCCAGCTGGCATTGGATCTGCTGGACATGGGGAATCTTCCAATAGCTTCTCACAGAAGCCACCCCTGTAGACCCCAGCTACTAAAACCTGGCCATGCAAACCCAACAGAGGTTTTCACCCCAAACCATGGAGTGCAGGGGTGCTGAGGGTGTCACCCCCATGGACTGTGGAGTTCCTGGGGTACAGGCTGTGGTGGGGACCTCCAGGGTCTTGTGACTTCCAGGTGCTGGGAACATCCAGAGGCTGGGGACATCCCTGTGGGTGGGGACATCCCTGTGCGCAGGGACATCTAGGGGCAGTCAGAGAGCCCAGGAGGCTGGAGAGATTCAGGGGTTTGGGGTTGCATCCCCCCCCCTCCTCCCCCTCCCTCCCCAGCTGCACATCCCTCTGCCCCCCTTGGGGGAGCAGTCCTGTGCTGGGGGATGGGTGCTGGAGGAGTCCAGGACTGGTGTAGGGTACTCAGGCAGGTCCAGGGCTGAGTGATGGGTGCTGGGGAGATCCAAGGTTTGCTGACAGGAGCTAAAGGGGTCCAGGTCTGGCTGACAGAAGGGTTCGGGGCTGGTGCTGGGTGACAGGTGCTGGGTGGGTGCTCCTGGTCACGTGTGATGAGCCTGCAGTGGTTCTCAGGCAATTGGCTGAGCAAGAAGGAACCTGATGTGGTGCTGAACGTTGAGGCCCAAATGTGCAGCCACTGCACAGTCTTTAACACCAGGCACAATGTGGTCTGGTTCCCCCAAGAGAAGCCTGATATCACCATGTCGTTTCAGAGTGGGCAGCCATTCGAGGTGAGTTGACTGTCTGTCCCTGGGGGGATGTCCTTTGGGGGTGCATGTCCTTGTCTCCAGGCAGGCTGTTCCCAGGAGGTGTAGGACCCCAGGAGGAGCGTCCTCAGGGAATGGGGGTCCCCAGGGTGTTGTCTCTGGGGGTGGGGGGTTTCATCAGGAGGGATGTCACTGGGGGCTGTGGGTGCCTGTCCTCCACAGTGCCCCTGATGTCCCCCAGATGGAGACCCAGTTGCAGAGTCCCCATTTGGAGATCTGGGTGGGTGACCACTGCATCTACAAGTACTTGCACTGCCTCGTGCCAGAGCTCATTTTTTATTTGCAAGGGGAAGGTGATGCTGCCCTGGATGAACTCTGATCCTGAGGCACTGGACGTGACAGACCCAATGTAGATTAGATGACGATGTAGATGAAATGGAGACGGAGATGAAGATGGAGACTAGATGTAGGTGTAAAGGCGAAGGGAGAGCAGTTTGTGGGGAAGGGGAGAACAGCTTCATCTAAGGAATGGAGAGTGTGGTAAGAGGTAACTAAAACAATGAGTTAAAGGGAAGAGACTGGTTACATGTCAGCCCAAACTGGCTTTGGACAGAACTTAGAACTGTGATCAGCCATTAGCAACTTTGCCAAGGATGGGTGAGAACAGCCTCCCACTGCAGTACCTGGGACAGGCATGTCAAGTATCTCTCTGGGATCCTGACTTTGGGATCAGGACCACCTCCAAACTCTCACTCTGCTCTGCACAGCCCAGCACTAAATGCATGCACTGTTCTCTCACCACTTCTGGGGGCACGATGTGGGTGCAGAGATACGCCTTGCCACCTCTTTCCCTTCTCCTTTCAGTGCCAAACCTTCCATGGACCATCCTGCTGTACATTTGAAATAGCTCTGAGGGCTTTCATTCCCCTTTCCATTTGAAGCATTACAAAATTATGCATGTGTATACATGTGCATGTCTGTAGAGTTGCTTCAAAGTGCTCTGCATGTTCTAGGTCTCACAAATGCATACGATACATGGATTTTGTAGACCCCAGATTTTTGACCCCTACATTGGGAGAGACCCCCAGGGCGTCCCCAATATGTTACCAGCCCCAGAGCTGATGGGGAGAGCAACCCCGGGGTGCCCCTTTCTCAGCAGGGGACACACAGGATTTTGGGGACTCCCCCAGCCTGGCTCCTGAGGAGGGGTCAGTGTAAAGCACGTTTGGCTGATACGCCTGACAATACAGTCTCTAAAACTGCCCGACTGACAGCCCACCACTGCCTGCTGCAAAAGGCAAGTCCTGCTCTGACAGGGTGAGGACTTCTGGCAGCCCTCCCTGAGATGTGTGAAGATCCTTCCCTCAAGGGGAGATGCCCTCAGGGTCACTCCTCCAGGCCAAGCGAGGAGGATTTACCCCCACGAGTTGGTCTGAATGAGGAACATCAATCCCTATGTAATAATTGCTTTTGCTGGCTGTCACGTAATTATAGCTTCACTATTGCTTCAAGTTGAACACATTAGAGTTTGCTAAGTCAATGGCTTTAGAAATGCTTTATTTGAGGCAAATGCTTGTTTGCTTTAAAATTTGCCAAGTACCATTATTTTCTGAACTGTGACAGTAAAAGCATGTTGTTTAACCTCCTGAAAACCTTTCTCCTGTGTGCTGCCAGGTAAGAGACAGCAGGATCAGCATCCTCCTCCAAGGACTGAAGGGCTGCCAGTGGATGGAACAGAGCTAAGATGAGCATGCTTGTCTGCAGAGACACCCCTGGCTGCCCCCAGCCCTCCCTCCCCACTCCCCACTGGAGATCAGATCCAG
Source organism: Acropternis orthonyx (assembly GCA_035583155.1). NCBI lineage: Eukaryota > Metazoa > Chordata > Aves > Passeriformes > Rhinocryptidae > Acropternis > Acropternis orthonyx. The sequence continues at coordinate 10,851 of JAWWEU010000290.1, read as the reverse complement.
CTGCTCCCTGCTCTGGTCCCTCAGGATCCTGCAGGCTCTGTAGGATGTTCAGCCTTGCTCCTGTCCTTCCCCAGCTGGACAGAGCACAATGCCACAGGCATGGCACAGAGCACACCAGATGTGGCAGTCCATCCTGGCAAGAGCCCTCCACCCTGCTTGGTGCAGGGAGGGCAGAGGAGCTCAAAGAGCCCTTGGGAGTTCCGTTCTCAGGGACAGGGAGGGCAGGTGTTGGGAATGGCTGTGCCAGCTCCCGTGCCCCTGTTTTTGCTGGTTCCACAGGGACCTTTCCCACAGGCTCCTCAGGCGGGGGGCACTGCCTGCTGCCACCAGCCCTGGCCTCTATGCCCAGGACCCCCATGGGGTGTCAGCCCACCCCTCTCTGCCTCAGTGCTCAGCCTGGAAATCTGTACCTTGGCCACACTGGGGGCCTGGATGCTCGAGTCAAAGAGGGGAGTGACCAGGGCACCCTGCATGTACTTCTTCACCTTCTCCCTGTCACTCCCCACTGCTGTCCTCAGGAGCTCTCAAAGAGGCAGAGGGAGCACCTTTACACAGTCTTGATTCTGGTAGGAAGAGGAAAAGGTGGGCTTTGGAAAGAGCAGCTCCCTGCTCATGGTGAAGAGGGACAGAGGGACGTGATGGTGGCTGTGGGGAGGGGAGATGCTCTGGGGTCGGATTCCAGAAGAGGCAGCACTGGGCTGCAAGGTCCAGAAGCCACCCCACGAGAACCTGGGGCAGCAGAGCCTGCTCCAAATGGTGCTGGCAGGGCTAGGCTGAAGGGCAGCTGTCACTGCCCAGTGCCCATCTCAAGGCTCAGGCTCCCATATCAGCCTGACCCAGTGTAGGTGGGGCTGGAGTTGCTGCAGAGTTGCACAGCACTGGGGCTGCCTCTGTCTTCCTCAGATGCTCCATCACCTTTTGGGGCACTGCCAGGGCCTTCTTCCTGAGAGATGTACAGTGATGCCACAGGTTTGGCAAGTGGACCCCACCAGTAGCTGAGGGAAAGGGCACTGGGGTTTTTCCTGTCAGCTCACAGCCAAGACATCAAGGCAGGTGTCCCCCTGCTTAGTGTGGAAGGGCCCATTCTGCTGATCCTGGAGTTGGAGGCACAGCTCCTTCCAAACGTTCTCCAGAGTCTGGGGCATGGAGAACATCAGCTCCCACAGCCTGAGGGTGCTCCCGCAAGGGCTGCTCTGTCTGCAGGGTTGCCTCAGCCTCAGCAGCATGACCTGGGCCAGCCCTGCAGGACTTGGGGTCCCTGGGGTCCCTGCCTGAGCAGACAGGAGAGGGCTGACAGGGTGTTCCCCATGGGGCTGGGAGCAGCGTCCTGGCTCCAGGCTGACTTGGCCAGCTTTGGCTGGATAACCCTCATGCTGGAAAGCTGGAAAGCGTGGTGGGATGGAGGGCCCCACTGCTCGAGGGTCTCCTGCAGCATTCCTGGGAGTCTGGCAGGCAGAGAGTCTCAGGCTCACCCTCCCCACAGGGAAGAAGGGTTCATGCAGCCAGCACTTGTGTCCTCGTGGAGCGATCTCCAGCAGTGCCATCACGATCTCCCCAGGGCCCTTGTTGGCCAGCAGGGCAAGCAGCATGTCAAGGATGTGCTGGGCTTTTCTGTCCCTGGGTTTCTCAAAGAGGAAGATCCATCTCCCCATCTCTGGCACCTGTCGGAGCCACAGGTGAGGGTGGTGCTGCCTCTGGAGTGCAGCCAAGCACCCAGCTGCCCTTCCCACCCTCCCTGCTGCCTTAAGGTGCCTTCAGGTGCAAAAGGCACCTTGGCTTGGGAGGCAAGGAGGGCTGAAGGGCAGGGCAACCCTGCCACAGGCAACTTACAGGCTTCAGGCACCAGTTCAGTTCTTCCCAGATCACCTCCAGCACGCTCATCTCCAGCTGCTCCATGGAGGGAGACAGGCAGTCTAAGGTGGTCCTGGTTGTGAGGATGATGTCCTTCCTCTCAGAAGGTCCAAGTGGTTTCCCAAAGAGCTATGGCAGGAGGGAAGGGAGCCATGCTGATTCTGGGCTCCTTAGCTCACACCAGTCCCTTGAGGATGAAATGGACACGAATCCCGGGAAATGGGGACCTCGTTACCTCCAAAGTCTCCTTGATGCTGGGTGACCACAAGCACCAGATGAGCCAACCCATCCAGTGCCCATCAAATGGCTCATTAGCCTTTGTCTCATCAGCACTGAAACACAGACGTGTTGCTGAGCCACAGCAGCTGTGCCTGCGAGCCACCAAACCCTGGCAACAGTAGTTCAGTAAATGTTGAGGTACTTAAATTTCTCATACAGACTCCTAAACGGCTCAGACTGGCTGACTGACAGAGCTTAAGGCACACCTAAAATGTTTTGAATCATGGCTCCCTACTTGCCACTACCAGATGACACCTTTGAACTGCTCCAAATACAGCTTTTCCCTCAGAACTCAGAATTAGTTTGCTCTGAAATCTCAGGATGAAATAAATTGCCACATGTGCTTCTCGGTAAATCTTGAATTTTCACACACTGATAAAAAGAACAGCTGTAACAGCACCTTCAGTCTTATCCACAGACATACATTTTGGTTAAAACAAACAAACAAAAAAACCCCCCAAAAAACACTACAGCAGCCTAATGATTTTCTTCTTCAAAATAAGGTTTTGTCTGTAACATTCCAGTATGCAGAAATCGTAATGCCAAGGGGAAGTATTACACTCCATTCAGAAGAAAAACACCATTCAGGGACACTTGTCCATTTTCTATGTGATGCTTCCCCACATGATCTGACGAACCAATCTGAACAGCTCATCACTGCCTCTGTTTACAATGCTCAGGTCTCTAAACTCTACCAAAAATGATTAACTTTTCTGAATGTTTTTGTTTGTTTGTTTGTCTCAGATTAAAAGCACTAATTTCCACCTAAAAATCAAAGGAGTACTTCTGAATATGCAGCGTGCAATGTTACAGGCATTCTCTTCTCCAAATGTTGATACAGTCCCCAGCAGGTTCAGATTAGCGAAGGGTGAGAGGTTGTGCACAGCTACAGCCACAACCTAAGGGTACAGCAGTACAAAAGCTGTTTTTAATGCAAGGTCTGAGGTATAAAAAAAAGTTGATAAGACCCTGTTGATTTGCTATTTAGCCTCTGCTCTCTACTGTCTATTTACTGCATAAGCACGAGTTGAGTTTCATCCAGGTGCAGTGTTCCCATATAATATACTAGAAGAATTACTCACTTTTGGAAACTGAGCATCTTTTAAACTACTTAATTTGTTACTTTTCTGTGCTAAACCAGTTTCTTTTGTGTGAAACAGTCAAATCAACCTAAGCACAGAATGCTTGTGTAAGAAACAATTTCTAGCTTATGCAACCAGTTATGTCCCTTAGAGCAATTAAGCCATAAATAGCACACAATCAGTGACATAATCAATCAGATATGCTTTACCACATGTTTATACATACAGTTGAAAGTAAAGCTATTATAGTCTTCATTTAGTAGCTGGTGTTATGCTTGCAGTGTAACAGAAACCACAATAAGACCCAAACATTCATTAGAATTTGATTTGACGTCGTAGAAACCCAAGACTATACATATATGTATATAGTTACAGTTATTTTATCTAGCATTATATATAAATATTATTTATTTTATTATGCCTTATTACATGCACAACATTTCTGCAAAGAATTAATCTCCCCACCAATGTAGCATCCAGGTAGTTCACATATGCTTTTGAATTCAGATTCCTGGACCGGACAAGGAAAACAAAGCAGTACCACTTTCAATGAAATAGCTACTCAAACACTAGCTATAAACATGCAGAAAAGAAAAAGACACGAATGCAAAAGTTTAATGATTTTTTTGTGATCTATTCTGAACCTCTCATTTTAAAAGTAAGGGCTCTAAGGGTACTTCTTAGTTAAAATCCTTTTATTTTTAATTTTTCAGGCAGTGTAATGTAAATTAACAGACCATTGTGTAGAAATAAATAGAATAGAATGTCACCATTGCGGAGGACAAAAAGCCATTTATTTCGTTTTACAGTTTTGCAATATCACCTCTTAAAAATAGTCTTTCATCCCATTACAAGTAAACTTCTAGTGCTTTGAAAAATACAGCCCAAAATCCCTGACTGGACCAGGATCTGATAACCTGCCACTTCAAATTCTTGAAATTTGCTAATAAAGTCTTCAAATTTTATTTCTGGAAAAATGCTTGCTATTCTGCAGCAATAATTGTGTGTTTTCTGATACATTACATGTGAATGAAAAAGAACATATGCAAAGGTCAACCATACCAAGGCTCAACTTGGATAAAATAGAGTAATTTCAATTTACATGGTGACAATGGTGACAATGAACCTCTGCTTTCTGTGCTTAGAATCATTCAAACTCGAAAAGACCCTTAAAATCATCATATCCAATTTGATAATTTTGGAAATATTTAAGTGTTTTCTGACTTACTACAAACCAGGGACCTTTGGCATGAGAGGCAAATGTGACAACCACTACACTGTAGAAACACTCTTTTTATTGTGTACTGACTCACATAATCTGGGAGCAGTGCCTATAGTCAACACAGTTATAGCATACCATTTTATTTATTTCATAGTATACAACTGTAATTTCTCTTATTCAAATATTACCCTCTATGTGTATGAATGGTGTATATATTTGTTTAAGGTGACAGAAATAATCTCTATAATTTTCAAAAAGTTCCCTAATTTGGGTCTGTAGGGCAGTTTTCAATACAGATTATGCAGTTGGTGTTGCCATACTTGTATTTAGGTCCCACAGTAAGGAAAAAAAAAAGCACATAAATGAAAAGCCTAATCTGAAGTCAGATCTGATTTGTGCAAGTAACATTTAGACACTTGCATTTGTTGCACTACATACAGACAAAGGGTTTTCTTGAACCCATGAGAAGATATGAATCTTCTCTTGCAGATTTTAGTACCTCATGAGAATGTAAAATTAAATTTTGCTGTTCATTGTGACCTCTTGATAAGGTAGACCATTCTTGAATACGGAAGCAAAAGAAACTGAGATTTGGTGGCAGAGGGATTAATGTAAAATTCTTGAGATACAACTCTGCTACAAAACCCCTGAGGCTGGTATGTTGAGTAATTTATCATTAAAGAGAACTTAGAAAAGATAAATGAGGCAAACCCATATGTAAATTGACAGTTACTAATTTCTTCAGTTTAGGCTCTTTTTTTTTTTTTTATTTATTTTTTAATCTAATGTGTTTTACAGAAAACTAAAAGCAAAATAATTAATTATACCCTTTCAGGCGAATTCACCCTCAGAGTCTGGAGCAGAAAAATTCAGAGCCTCATAAAAATAAGTGCAGATTAAATCATTCACACCTCTTATATGCAGCAAAGAGAAGAAGAGCATCACTCAATTAGGTCACAGCCTCTGGAGCACTCTGTGCTACCACCAGCTTGCATTGGGAATCATCAGAGATCTCTCATGTGTTTAGCTCAGAGCTTAAATATAACATTCTGTAGCATTTAAGAGTGCAGGGTTTAATTAACCCTCCTCAAAGATTTAGTGCTTTCTTATTTACTTTTTTTTTTTTTTTTTAAAGGAAAGTTGTGGCTTGGGATTACTTCTTTTGAATTGCAAATTTAGTTTAAACACTAAGGGGGTGTTCTTCCAATTTATTGCAAGTGGTATCTATTAGCAGCTACATTTTCCGCCAGAGCTGGGAATCTGAAAGTCTAGAAGAGCCTACCAGGCTAGAAAAACAGAAGTAGGAAATACTGCCACATTCCTTCCAATTTAAGTCAATAGCCTGAAGTTCAGTTAGATGCCACTGGTTATTTGCCACCAGCACTTTGTTTTACCTCAAAGCCTCTATGCTTATTTCATTACACAGCTGGACATTTCCAATTTTTGGACAAGGTGGGCAGCTGGAAGTGTGTTCCACTGCCCTGAATGCAGCACGCTGGGGGGATGGTTGTATTCCAAAGGGTGTAAAAGTGGAAATCCTGGAAATAGGATTGCAAGGAAAGCCCACAGGTGTCTCCTGAAACTCCGAGACATGCAGACGTGCCCGTGTTTAGCACAGCTCTCCTCTAGTGCTGCTCACATTGATATCTAAGGGGAGAGAAATCAATAAAGCAATTATATTTACAGCTATGTCTTGATAGCAAATCATCACTGTGCTGTTGGGGGCAATGGATCAGGCACAGAAGCTTCATTGTGTGTCTGGACACAGCAGCTCAATATTCACTTACAACTTAATTTATTACCTTTGGGGTCTGTTTGTTTGTTTGTTTACCTAATTATTTGTTTATTTCCACATTTCATTTTTTATTATGTACTACCCTCACATCACTTTGGAAACCAGGCTGTAACCTTTGCTTTCTTCCACCTAATGAAGCAGAAATGACTAATTGTCTTTACTCTTCAGCCTCTGAAAGATGCAGAAGCTGATGTGGTGCCTGTTAATGTCCTTACAGCTCCACAACCAGAAAAGATGTAATAAAGTAGAAGGGAAACACTTGTCTGTATATTCCAAGACTCCTTTTGACACAGCTTTTTCCACAGTGCTACCAGACAGATTACCAGAACTTTGGCAGGTACCTCACACCCTCGTCCTTTGGGCTGCACAGCTTCCAAAAAACACTTTAAAGCAGACATTCCTGTCTCATGTAGAAGTCTAGCTGCAAAAACAAAATAAATTAGGTGTTTAAGAGGAAGAGTTCTTATTTTGGAAGACATTTCTCAGCATTTTTATACCTACAGCAAAAGAATTCTTTTACAGCTTTAGTATCTGTTCTCTACAAGAGTCTATGAAGAGTATTGCTACTGATAAGGAACTATATTAACGCTCATAAACCACTGTTATAGTGAAACAGAAATGTGTCGATAGATAAAATAGTATGTTAAGAAGCTGTTTGCATTTATTTATTTTTGATGTATATTCTTCTATTTAGCAAAGTTCTTGTGGAGAAATTTCTTAAATTAAGACATGAATTTTCCAAGCTACCAGAGTTTAAGGAGTTTTATTTTCCTCCTTTCAGAAAAGGAGGAGGGGGAAAAATGTTTTTTTAAAGTCTCTAAAAATAAAAACTGCTGCTGCCTAAAATGTGTAAGTGCTTTACCTGAACTGAGTTTCTGATGGAACGTCCACCTCTTTATTCAGTTCACTGTTACCGTTCCTAAAACTGGATGTCCAGACTTGAATATGAGCTGCATTCCACAGACTAGTATTTGCAGGTACATAGGCTTCTTCCAATTATAATGCAATATAACCCACTGTGGTAGTATATATTTTTACAACCAAATTGGTGAGATGGTGGCACTTTACGTAGTTTGATATTTTTGCCATAGAATAACATGTTCAAAAAATATCTGAGATTATGAAGGAATCAAAAATAATATTTCTGCAGTTTTACTATTAATCAGAAAATTTTCAGAGAGAACGTATAAGACATCGTAAATCTTTAAAGCATTTTTTTTTTCTATTCTTAAATACATGAAGGTTACAAAACAACTGCTAGGTCTATGGGAAGAATATGTGTATACATCTATAAATTAGTTTATCATGACATGATTTAATTTTTTTTAATTATTTTTCAGAAAGAAGGTTTATATATTAGACAGTTTAAGAATCCTCAGTTAAGGTTGCAACAATTTTTGCAGTAAACTAGACAGTCTGTCTTCTAGTTACCACTTACATGTTGCACAGCACAGGAAGCTGTACATACTTGCAAATGGTAAAATATATTTTAACATTAAACACAACTTTTATTTTGAAAAAAAACCCCATATGTCCTCCATACTTTATTTTGAATATTTGGATTTTTTTTTTTTTTTTATTTCACTGTCACCTTTGTACATTTTACATTAGATACTGGCAGAATTGACCTAAAAAACTCTTCTGCATGATTTTCAGATTTTTGTTAATGTTGTTGGACCTAATTATAGAAAGTTTTGAACTGCTAATGACTCCATCTAACATTAGGTACAGACGGGATGTAGCACACAGGATGTATGAAAAGTCATACTGACAGATTGTCTCCTAATATGTCAAAATCATTACTTCTGTTCTGCGTTTGAACTTAAATGCATAAATGATTGCAAATGCACTTACGAAACTTGGCATTCATTTCAGAGGCCAAAATCATGCCTCCCTTTCACAAATCCACTGGAAAGGCCAGGACAACTCAGTATTTGTTTCAGGATCTTTCCTGGTGTAGAGTTGTGTCATCCTGAAGGAGTTGTTTCCTAAGCCTTTCACAGAATGTGCACCAGCTCAGGACTGAAAGGTGTTACTGGCATCAGTGAGTATGGGTAATACAGACCTGTGATTAAGTGCTGATAACAACACTAAGCAGTTATTAGTATTTAAACATGTCAATTAACTTATCATTAGGGCAGGCTACTCACTGAGCTATACAGTGATGTAACTAACCTGACAGGAATTCAGTGCACTCAATTTAAACCAAGGTGGGTGTCTCTGCTGTGTCACTGTCATTTTTCTGCACAGAAGGAGAATCTGACGGAAAGGTGCCAAAAATAATTAAAAAAAAAAAAAAAAAAAAACCAAAACACAAAAACAAACAAAAGGATCTTCTTTCCACTAATTTATGCAGTTGTTCACCCACCAACCCATTTTCTCTGCTCTCTTCCTTTTTGCTTTATTATTTTTGCTGTGGGATTTTGTGCTTCCTGCCTCCATCCCAGTCACAGCTGGACTGTCAGCTGCTGCTCTGAAACTGTGGTTCTGAATGTCTCTGAGGAATAATGCCAGCTAACAGAGCCTGTTCAGCTGTTGCTTCAATATCTAAGCCAAATCGTTGAAATATGGGTGCAAAATCAGGATGTGGCAGATGAAATGAGCACCTCCAGCATTACCAATATATAAATGTGACAGCCAACAGATACTCCTGGAAGGGATTCACAGGCTGGTATATTTTTGGGCAGCACGACCTGCTCTTAAGCCCTGCTTTTACCTATGCAACCAAAAATCCACCAAAACTCAGCAAATCTAACATCCTTTAGACTTCCCTGTGTGCTTTAGCATGAGCTAAAATAACTTTACACATCCAGAAACACTGCTAATGGTTTGTATTGCATGGCCAAGGCATAGGACTGTGCTGCTGGAACAAAATCCATCATCTGGGACGGTGTTGACTGAGTCCTCCTGAGTGCTGAAAATGTGGTGGCTAGCAAAACAGAAACACATCGATGTTTTCACTTCTTTCCAACTAGAGCATCAGTCTCTGGAGTGATTTACTAATGAAAGAGTATCATTACACGGGCTGTGAAACAAACTGTGGCAATACCAGGGCTGGTTTACAAAGGATAAATAAAGCAGTAGTGGAATAAGAGTGCAAAAAGGGGCATCCTTTGATGCTGTGTCACTGCCTCACTTTTGTGACAGGCGTGGTAGGATTTTTCCATAATGCCATGAGTGAGAGTGACGGTCACAAGTGTGATACTGGAAAATGGTCAGAATACTGAACTGAATTGAAAAAAAATACATATTAGGTTTCTAACTCTCAGGGGACCAATGTCATAAAGCCCTACCTGAGGCACTTCTTGAGGTCCAGGTCAGTTTGATTAATTGTAATCCATATTTCTGGACATAATACTTGCCTGTACATGAGGTCAGGGATGGCTTCATGGCTTTCTGTGAATAATGAAAATAATTAAAGACAAGGAAGTTAAGGTTAACAGCAGAGGGTGAAAGCTATTTCATTTTTTAATAACTTCTTGAAGATGGAATTATATTCTTGCCTCGAACACACTCTATCTCATATGCAGAGAATCAAGGTTTCTAAAAAAAAAAAAAAAAAAAATCCACTACCTTTCATGAGCTAAGATAACAGATTTTGATGCTATAATAATAACCAGCAAACACCAGAGGGAGTCGGTGGGATTCTGCAGGATTTCTAGATGCAAAGCGAAGTCCAACACAAGCCACGCGGTGCCGCTATTGTGTCAAATAATGAACATTTCCCACATTTCACTTGCCCAATAAATTCAGGACAGTAGGAAAAGCTGCAGTGATACTTAAAACTGCAGTTAGAAGACCTGAGGAATGATTTTGCATCCTGATAACTCAGCTTGAGGAAATTACGAGGTTATATCATGGTATTCCCATTAAAACAAGGAGTGAAATCCAGCATGAACAGAATTACAGAAGGGAGTAAAACACAGAAACAGACAAACTCCAAACAACTCTTTCTTTCTACTCCATCACCACACAAAATTCTGATCAGATGCTTTAGTCTGTGGTGCAATTAGTGTGTACCATATTTACACAGGCTCTTAACATTTTGGAGTTGATCTCCCAGGATCGTGATGCTCCACCTGTTACGGTATTACGCACAGACCTCTCCTTAAATTAAAAACTGTCCCATGCCTTCAGCAACCTTGTCCTTCTGTACCTGGGAAGTACATGAGGCTAAGTAGTTAATGGCTCTTTCCACTGTTGCTTCAAGAAAACCCAGTCTGAACTGATTGGATAAATCCACAGTGAAATGGCCTTGGCAGAGATAAGCTCGCTTTGATCAACAGAATTTATTTATTCAATTAATTTGTAGCCAAAGTTGCAAGTACCTTGTTAAGGAAATTACAGCACTTTGCAGTTGCTTCTTGCAGTACCCCCAAAGTCACGAAGTGCTTCCTCAAGTGTATACTCATTCTGTAAAAGCGTGCAGTGATAACTTTCAAGAATAACAGATTCTCCTAGTTTTCAGTGGCTACCTTGCGGAGGAGAATCCAATTCCTTCTCCGTGAACCGTTGTAAAAGCAGGAAAAACAGAAGATTGTCCTGCTTCAGCTCACTGTAGTACCTAATTTTAATTTTTTTTTAAATTTATTAATTTCTGTTGTTTGCACTTCTCATCTTAG
>JAWWEU010000289.1:0-15995 GCA_035583155.1 Acropternis orthonyx | reverse complement strand
CTTCCCCCCGCCCCCCCCCCCCCCCTCCTCTTTGGGGGAGAAAGGGTGAAACATGAGCAAAGGAGTTAAAAAGAAGATGATGTGAGCTCTTCTTTCTTGGTGACAAGAAAGAATTAGGAAAATGGGCAGGAATAGAGCTGTCTTTGGGAAACACCCGGCTATTATTATTTTTTAATAAGGCAGCAAATGATTCTGCTGAAACCCTCAGCTGGAATGAGATCACCTCTGTTTCCACAAAGGCTCGGTGATTACAGCACTGGGTTCAGGGCAAGCATCTCCCTGGGCTTTTACTCGGGTCCCTGCCACTCAGGGTCCCTCCTCATCCTCATTAAAGGGACCTGCTGCCATTTGAGATCAGTCGGTGACAGGAGTAGGCACATCCCCATCCCAATCCTCATCCCCATCCTGCTCCTCATCGTGGCACACAGAGATTAGTGTCACATCAGCAGTGGCTCACTCAGGGCTATTTTTAGGAGCACTTGCTATTTTAAACGGGGGTGGTGGTGTGGGGTGGGGAGGGTGTTAAATACCTATGTGACACTTGGTACCCGCTGAGGATTTAAATGTAAAGTAGGATTTGGGCTTTTCTCCCCCCTTTTCTCCTTCCTGAAGCAGGTTGTCAAAGCTTTTCCAGCTGAGGCCATCACTGCTGGCAGAGGGAGCTGGGATGAGAGAGATGGGGAGGCAGTGACCAGACTTGGGGTAGTTTGGTATGAGACCCTGGTGATGTTCTCATCTCCCAGGGAATTGGAGTGGATTTGTCCCCCAACAAGCAGTTGAGGAAGTTTGGGGTGTCCACAGCATGTGCTGGAAGTGCCATGGGGGTGACGGGACGTGTCCCCATCCTTCATCACCTTTAGGTTTTTGCTACAAAGAGCCACCTTTTTGGAGACAGCAGAGCACCCCTGGTCCAACAGGGGGTATCCACCAGCAGGAAAACAGGGAGCAAAATAATTCCCCTTGACCTGATGTGTGGTGTCACCGAGGGGCCTCATCCTGCTGCGCCTGAGTGTCCTGTAAGCTGCTGCTGGGTGGCCAAGGGTGCTCAGCTCTCACCCAAAGGGACAAGCTTGGAGCAGCTGTAGGATGGCGTGAGGCAGAGGGATGAGCCACACCCCTGTGGGACTCCAGAGATGGACACTGAGCAAGGATGAGCTAAACCATGTTCAGCCCCCACCCCAAAATCCAGCTCCCACCATTCAGCCCAGCTGGGAGTGCTGGGTGCTCCCCTCACCTCCCAACCGGCCCCACACCCATGGAATTACGCAGAGCCAGAAGCTTTCCAGATACAAGCCTGGTTGTCCTAAACTGGGTGTTCACCTCCCCAGCTGAGGCAGATGTTGAACACTGTTGTCGTTTTAATGGGATTTTTGGTTGTTGGCTGCAACTCAAGCACTGAGTTCCCCGGCTGGGAGTTGGCTCTGGTGGCTCCAATTCCCACATTTTGGCCGTGCTGTTTTCTACTGAGGAACTAAACCTCTGGGAAGCTCAAGAAGATGATGGAGAGGTGGGAGGACCTCAAAGGCTTCGTGCTCAGTAATTGGTTGCACATATTCCCGGAGCTGGGGAAGGAGCTGGAAGGTGCTGGGATCAAAGTGGTCCAACAGCCTAACAACCCCACAAGGCCTTTGAAGAGGAGAGGGGAAGTGGATCCATGCTCCAGGAAGGTTCTGGTGGGTGAAGGCAGGGCTAGGGTGGGAAGATCAAATACTTGGGGTGTCTTTGCTCCAGTGGTGGGGGGCCCTGTGTGTGTCTGTCTCCTTGGCTGCCCTCCAGTGAGATGCAACAGTTTTCCCAATCCCCAGCTGTGGTGGGAGCAGGGATTTTTGTGTGTCCCCTCCATGCTTCCTCAGCTGCTGGCTCACTCCCCATTCCCAGCACCTCCAGCAGCACGTTTTGGTGTCCAAAGCATTTCCATAGAACTGTGGAATATTTGGGTCAGAAGGAACCTTAAAGCCCATCTCATCCCACCCCCTGCCATGGGCAGGGACACCTTCCACTCTCCCAGGTTGCTCCAAGCCCTGTCCAACCTGGCCTTGGACACTTCCAGGGATGGATTTTCCCATGCCATGCAGCTGCTTTTCCAGGCTGGATCCAGCCCGTGTGTCCCTGCACTGTACTTTGCTGCCAGCTGGTGCACAGAGGGGATGAGCAACAGGACTGTGCAGCCCATGCTAAAATTCCCCAACCCTATTCCCAATGCATCAAATCATCCCGGAGACGTTTGACACCAACAATTCCTCCCTCCATGGGGAAAAAGAGCCACCCCAAAGCCCCACCACCCCCACAGCCAAACGCTCCTGAAGAAGAGACCTTCCCACTTCCCAGTGCAGGCAAGGTGAGTAAATATTTAATAAGGAATAAATGATTAATTGGAGCTGGCAAACTGAAGCAGAGTTGCAGGGGCCTCTCTTCCCTGAGCTGATCCTTACAAATGAGAGTGCCGAGGCTCCAGCATTCATTTGCTCCATCATCAGCTGCTAAATAGTTCAAAATCATCCTGCACATCTCCCAAACATGTTGTTATTAGAATAATAAGCCGCCTTCTCGCCATGAACTTCCCCAAGCGTTCCCAGCTAATCACCTATTGATTACAACGTTATTAAGGTATTTATTATCATAAAGGATTGCAGGGAGGATTTTCCTCCTGTCAAAGGCTTGGAGGGAACCCCTCCATGCTGTTCTGGGTGGTGGGACCCCGTTGCTTCCATCAGCAGCTGCAGAGGGGATAGGACCCTCCCCATGGGAATTATTTGGGGTTTTGAGCAGATATTCGAGTTTATTTCCCACATGGATGGTTCCCCACCTCCAACACTAATCCCCCAAGGATGGGAAGTAGCTCAGTCTTGCTGTGGAGATGCTTGGGACCTCCTGGGGCATCTTTCTCCCTGTGGCATTGCCCTGATCCCTGCGGGAAGAGGCCGGGGCTGGCAGGAGGTGCGTGGGAGGGAGGCAGCATGGCAAGCGTGCGGCGGAAGCGCCTTCCCCGCTGCCTCCTGCCTGATTTCTACTTCCAGTGTGCGTTTTCAATCAAAGATTTTAATAATCATTTTCCCCGCACATAATACAGCCCTGTCTTGGAGTGCTGGGGAATAATTATATACACAAAAGGGAAGGAGAGAGGGAGGGAGAGCGGGAGCGGGAAGACCGGTAAAACAGCATCCTGAACAAAACGGACATCTGGAGTGACAGCCTTCAGGTGGGAATTGCTCCCGGGAGACGGGGATGGAGCCTGAACCAGTGTCTGGTCACACGTTGCATCCCCAGAGTGTGGCTGCCCTGGGGTCTTCCACTGGAGCATCCCACAATCCTGGCTGGGTCTGGGACACAACATCTCTGCCAAAGCAGGGACAACTTGAGAGAAAAGGCTGTGCCTGGAGCTGCTGAGTGGTTTTGGAACAGGAACCACCCCTGGGTGGAAGCCCTTGTGCCCACACAGGCTGTTGATGGCTTCAGGGGTCGGTTTTGGCAAGTTGGTTATAACTTGGCTGCTGCTTCCAGACATGCAAAGTCCTGGCACCCAGCTCCCTGTGCAAGGAGAGCCTGCAAGGAGCAGGTCCAGCATCACTCAGCGCCCTCCAGTATCACCCAGTGAAGGTTTTCCAGCTCCATGGGTGTGTCTGGTGCCTTCACTGGGCACATCCAGCCCTGCATCTTGACCCACCAGTGAAACCCTGAGCAGAGGAGATGGCCACAGGGATGGACATTTCCAAAGCGCCCACAGTGGCTCCATTGCAGAAGTGCCAGGACACCGATGGGCTTTGATGGCCCTGAGCAGCCTCACCTGGGACCCCACCCATGAATGCACCTAAGCTTGGGGCCATCAGCCCTGCCTGTCCCCAGCCTTTTCCTCATGTCCTCGTCCTCACCACCAGCTGAGGAAGAGCATCACTGTGTGCAAGGTAGACAACCAAAAGGGCTGATTTTATTTACTTCTCTTTCATCAAAATCTTAGAGTTTATCATTTGCCAGCCTGGTGTCTGCCACGTACTTTCCTGTGTGGGCTTCAAAGAGAATTCCATGTAGCCTGCTCTTATCGAGCTTGCTCTGAGTGATCCAGAGAGCAAGAAGAAGAACTTCCATCCCTGGAGGCGTCCAAGGTCAGGTTGGACAGGGCTTGGAGCAACTCCGTCTAGTGGAAGATGTCCCTGCCCATGGCAGGGGAGTGGAACAAGATGGGCTTCAAACCCACCCAACCCAAATCATTCTATGAATTCCCAAAGCCTCTAACACCCAAATTCTGCTTGGTTTGAGGCAAAGCAGGCCTTTGTTTCTCTGGAGCCACTGAAGCCTGGTTTAGGCTGGTTGCACCTGTGTGTTTTAGCCCCGGAGCCCGCACTCAGTGTACTGAGTTTTAGGCTTTTTTTCATAAATTCAACTAATTGCTGCAGAGTTTTATGTGTCTGTTGTAGGGACATGTACGTGTCTGTGAGAAGGGCTGAAGTTTAGGACCCACCTCATGGTGGACCTTGTGTCTGGCTCCATGCTGTCTCGATGTGGGGGGCTCTCCCAGGGCCACGGGACGCTGCTTGGGAGGTTACCAGTGGCCAGGGATGTGCCAGCTCCATGGCAAACACATTTCCAAGCTTTAACACTTCCTGGCACCCTCTGGAGAAGCCATCTCATGGGGCATGGACCCCCTCTCTGGCACAGGGCAGGGTCTCCCTGGGATGGGGGTCAGAGGATGGGTGTGCTCCGGTCACCTCCTTCTCTTCTCTCCTCTCCTCTGACACATGTTGGTACAACCTGGCTTGGGCAGCCCACCAAGATCCTTCTGGACCCAAGGGCTGGGTGGGGACCTTGTGGAGCCACCCAAAGTTTGGTAGGAAGTCTGGTCTCAGCTGTAAAATGGTCAGAGGTTTGCCCCATCCTGGTCCTCCTTATCCCTCCACATCCTAGGCAAGAGGGATGCTCACCTGATCATGGTGCTCCCACCTGGCCTTAAATCCATGGTCTCAATAAGGGGGGGGCAATTACCATCATCATCCTCACTTTAAAGGCCTGTTAAGCTCCTGGAGGAGCATGAAGTCAGCTCAGGCTAAACAGAAAACAGCTCTGCCTCCTGATTATTACTATTATGGCTTTTCCTAATCCATCAGAGATTTCATGGAAGGGTTTTGGGCTCATCAGATGGCGTTGTGGGATTTGGTGTGGGAGAAGGGGCTTTTTGCTTTGGGTGGCTGGGTTTGCTTTATGCTGCTGGAAGGACCAGCAAAGCCAGGACAGAAAGGAAAATCCCTTGGGATGCCACAGCTCAGCTGAGACCTCACAGGGACCCAGTGGGGCAGCATGGCAGGAGGTGGCATCTCTCCAGTGCTGGCTTTCTCAGGGGGACAGCTTCCCCTGAAATCTCCTGGATGGGGTGGAGGCATCCTAAAGGCGGACACTGCATCCCAGGCTGGACGGTGTCCCCTCCCTGACCACAGCCACGAGGATGATGTTGGTCCACCTGCATCAGCACCCAGATGTCACTGACCAAGGCAGGGCTGCTCCATGGTGCCCATGGCAAATTTCTGCCCGTTCTGAGGGGTGATGAGGTCCTGGGTATAATCCCATGCTCAGCTCAGGCCACAGAGAGGATGTGAAATGCCCGCCTGCCTTGCTGCCGAAGCAATCTGCCACTCCATGCTCAAGGCTACTGCACCCTGCCCATCCACCACTCCCCCACCACCTGCAGAGGTGTCCTAAATTACCAATCCCACCCTGATCCCCTTTCCCTCCACCTTGGAGATGTGTGGCCCAAACACCTGAGCTACAGAAATATTAAATTCCCCACCAACACATCTCTGTGGTGCCTCTGCCCTGGGAGAAAACTCCAATCACACTTTGTACGCGTATACAGATATTTTTGCAGGAGCAATGGACCCTCTCCAGCCAGGCTACGGAACACCCCATCACTTCAACCCCCTGTCCCCCCTAAGGAGGCCACTCATCACACCCAGGCCTGATGTCCCATTTTCAGTGCTCTCTACAACACTGGAGGGACCCACCATTCCCACTCCATCCACCTCCTTGGTTTGGAAGGGGCCTGGAAAACCAGAGCAGAGTGGACTGTGGCACCAGTTCTTCTGGTGCTTCTCCCTAACACCAGCACCCGCAGGGCTGGTGCCTTGGCTGGGCCCCCTGACCCCGAGCAAACCCCCGTGTCAAGGTCAGGAGCGATTTTACAAAGCACGCCCAGTTTTCTCCCTTTTTCAAAAATCCTATTGCACATCACCCAGGTGCCTCCCGGGGCTGGTGGGCTGCAGGTGCTGGGCTGGCTCTGCTCCCACCATTCCGACCCTGGGGCAGGGGGACAGGGACAGGACACCGTCGTTTGGGATCAACAGCTACCACGACCCACTTTCCTACCTCCCGGAGCTCCTTGGCCACCTCCTTGAGCTCCTGTAAGATGCCTTCCAGTTGCCCGATCACCATTTTCATCCGACTCCGGATTCTTTCCCGTTCACAATTACTCTTGCCGCTGCTACAATTGCTGCTGCTGCTGCTGCTGGGGTGGTCACTGGGCTGCCTGTCCTGGCAGGTCCGGGAGTCCATCCTTCCCTACCAGCCTCGGTTCCTGGCCCCAACGGCTCTGTCCATCCTGCTCCCCCCTAGCCGGGTGGCCTGGCGTCCGCGCAGCCCCTCTCGGCCGGGGAGCTTTCAACATCTTAACGTCCCCCTGCCTCCAAGGAAGTGCCAGCCGCACGCTCGCCTCCCTGCGAGGTCGGGGGGCTCTGCTTCGGAGCGGGGAGCAGAGACGGGATGCAGCATGCGGAGTGGGGAATGCTGCGGAGGGGACTCAGCCGGTGGCCGTGGGGAGGTGTGAGGAGGCCATGGGGTGAGCAGAAGAGGAAGAGGAGGAGGAAGAGTGCCTTGGATATCCAAGGAAGCTGAAATCCAGCAGCTCGCACCTTGCCTGCTCCCTGATGGTGGGGAGGGGACGCAGGGCTGGGTGTCCCCGAGGAGCGATGCTGCTACCCACGCCGGGCCCTCGCTCCAGGGTCTCCAACTCCAGCCTGCGTGGTGGTGGGGGGTCTCCCAGCCTGGCGTAGGTGTCCTGGGGAGCCCAGGGTCCCCTCCTGCAAGGACAGACAGACAGACAACGTGAGGGAGCCATCCCTTCTGAAGCCAGGAAGATGGGGGGGCTCTGCCCGCTCCCACCTTGCCTTGACCTCAGCCCCGGCATGAGGACAAGCTCCCAGACAACCCCCCCAGCAGCCCCCTCCCCACCTGAATGGGGGACAGGATGGAGCCCGACGCTGACACTGGCATCCCTCCTTTTTGCCCTCCCCAATTCCCTCCCAGTTTGAGACCTGGAGACTGGGCGGCACAGTGGGGTCTCGCAGAGCCAGACGGATGGATGGACGGACAGACAGACGGACAGACAGCCGTGCAGCTCAGGAACTCACCGTCACGATCCAGACCCTCCTTGGCTCCAGTCCAAGCTCTTCCTTGTCAGTTTTCCCCCCTCTTCTCCTTTCTTTACTTCCTCCCGCTCCTCCTCCTCCTCTTCCTCCTCCCTCAGGGTTTTTCCGTGGCACAGGAGGAGTCCGGGGGCCACTTTCCTTCGGCTGCTGTTGGAAGGAGTGAGACGTTACCGGAGGTGACAGCCCGCCGCGGAGGGGACGGGGACACTGGTCCAGGGAGACCCGTCTGCTTGCGGGGGGGTGTCAGGCAGCCTCGTCCCCCCTGGGGCCCATCCCACCGTCATCCTCCTCCCGGCTTGGTTCAAACCCCAACCCCGCCTCGGCTGAGGAGTGGGGAAAACCCACCTTGGCCCCAAATATGCTCCCTTCCTCCGGAGAGGGGGGAAGCAGCACGGGCGGAGGCGGAGTGGGGTGGGGGGGCGCGTCCCCCTAGCTCGGGGGTGCGCACAGGGAGGAGGGGTCCCGGCATGCTCCCATCTCCATCCCCGGTACCCGCATCCTCCATCTCCGCTGCTCTCATTCTGCAGCCCTGGTACCCGCATCCTTCAGCTCTGGAGCCCACATCCTTCAGCCCTGGTACCCGCATTCTCCGGGGCACCGGGGATGGAGGATGTCGGTATCCGCAGCTTCCATCCCCGCTACATGCATCCTCCATCCCCGCCGCTTTCATCCCCCATCCCCGGAGCCCACATCCTCCATCCCCGGAGCCCGCATCCTCCATCCCCGGAGCCCGCATCCTCCATCCGCGCTCCCCGCATCCCCGGAGCCCGCATCCTCCATCCGCGCTCCCCGCATCCCAACTGCCTGCATCCCCCTCCCCTCCCTCTCTCTCCCTCCCTCCCTCCCTCCATCCCTCCCTCTCCCCTCTGCCCTCCCTCCCGGTGCCCCCGCACCCCCGCACCCCCGCGCGGTGCCCCCGGGACCGACCGGCGGCGGTGCGGGCTCAGGGCCGGCCGGTCCCCGGGCGCCGGGCGGTCGGAGCGGGGCGGGCTGCGCCCGGCGCCCCGGGCAGAGCCATGGGGCGGGCGGAGCGGCGGTGGGCGCCCGGCCCCCGGCCCCGGCCGCAGCCTCCCCGCGGCTCCCGGTTCGCTCGCCCCGGCGGCTGCTGTGTCAGAGAAAGGGGCTGAGCCTCCGCCGGGCGGGGGGGGCTTAAAGGGACCGGGAGCCCCGTTGCACGGGGGGCGGCGCCGGGGGAAACTGAGGCAGCCGGGGGGGGGGTGGGGGTCTCTTGTTGGGGAGGAAGGAGGTCGTGCCTCAGTTTCCCCACTCTGTCCCCCCCACCCCCCGCTCCAAATAACAGGCTCGTTAAGGCTAGTTCCTTCTGAATGCAAAACGCCCCTCCCCTGCCCTGTGGGTCGTATTTGGGGCCAATTTGTGCAGGTTCTGTAAAAAAACCCCACCCGGGATGCAGGAGCATCATCCCAGCAAACGTCCCTGGATGGAAGGAAAACAACAACCATGGGCTTGTATGTCAGTGTGTGCACGGCAGGGTGGGGGATTGGTCTGCGGAGGAACCCCAAAGAGGGGAGGGATTTGCTCCAAAGCAGGGATCCAGCCTGGGGAAATCCATCCGGTTTAGCAGCAGTGGGAGCAAGGAGAGATTCCCGTCCTGGAGCCGAGCGGTGACGATAGGTGGCAATCCCAGGTCTGCCAGCGGCGAGGCGGCGGGTGCGCATTTATGTTATTTATTGCCTCCTACTGGGAATGTTCAAAAGTGCTGAACACACTTTTTGGCGTGGACCCGAACTGACTCATCCTTCAGCTCGTGGTGAGCTGATGCGTTGGGGGGCTCTTCTGATTCCTGCAGAATGTCCCAGTGGGAGCCCCGGGATGGCAGGAGTGCCAGGATGTGTGGTGGATGCTGGCGAGCAACCCCCGCGCTGCACAGATTCATTGGAATAGTATTTTCCAGGGTAATCATACGGCTGGTGGGAAGTTTTCAGCAGGAATCTCTTCCAATGATTTGCACCTGAAGCTCAGCCAGGGACAACGTGGCCACCTGGGTCCCCAGCAGCCACCGTGCTCCCCCTGGTTCTTCCGAGAGCAGGTTAATGCCAGCTCCAGCTCTGCCTCATCCCAAAAATCAGCAGGGACACTGGGACAGTGATTTGGGGAAAGAGTGGAGGTGGTAAAACTCAGATGGAGGTGTTGCTTCTGGGAAATCCCCCAGCGGTGTGAGGCCAGGTGGGGTCTCACCTCTAAACACACACAGTGGCTCTGGTGAAGGTGGGGAAATATACTGAGTGATTCTGGGCAGAGAAGGAGTTGAATAAGCTATGGTCGGGGATAAAATGAGTGGCTACAATGTGCACTGGGGAGGAAACACGGCTCCATCTATGACCTGCTCTTTCACTCTCCCAGCTGTGGTGGGTACCAGCAGCCCAGGCAGTTTCAGTCCCAGCCAGGTTGATAAAAGATGCCCAAAAATGCCCATTATCAGCACTGAGAGCGTGAGCACCTCCCAAAAACCTGCCTTGGAAAGTCCTGTCCATGGTGGTGGAGCTAAAGCAGCTAAAATGGCCCTACAGGGCTGTCCAAGGCCTCCAGTGGGAGGTTAGAGCCCCAGGCTGTGTCTCCTACAACCCCAAGCCCTCTGGATGGTGTCTTGAGGTTGTTAAACAAAGGGATGCAGCGAAGGGTGTCCCCCCTGCAAAGCGGATGGAAAGGCTCTACAAGACAACCGAGCAGCCAAGCTCACAGCACATCTCACCCTTCACTCCTGCTTTCCTTTGCTGCAAAGCCCTGGATGGATGTTCCCGTGTTCCCCATCCTGCCTTGATCCTGCTGTGAATGCCTCTGTGTCTCCAGCTTCCTCCTCGTGGAGGAAGAATAGAAAGAAGGCGAGCTCTTCCTTCTTACGTTTATTTCCTGCTTGTATTTGCTGCTTTGCAAAGCCTGGACTCTCCCTCTGAAGAACCTGGAGAAAGACACAGGATGCCTCTTCCCACCTGTGCATCACAGCCTGTATTTGAAGGGTCATGGCCCACCCTGCTCTCAGGTCCTCCATCTCCCTGCCAGGTCTGATCTGATCCCATCCCACCTTCCTTGGGGATACCCGAAGATTTCCAGATGCTGCCCAGCTTTGGTATCTCGGTGGTGGAGGTTTCCCCATGGGGAGGACACAGCTGGAGCACAATGGAGAGAAAGGAGTGGTTTTATTCCCACCTCCCAAATCTCTCTGCCCCCCGTCATTCTCCAATCTTTATTTATGCTTTTTGTTAGATCTGATTTACTGGGGATTTCCCCATTCCAACGGGAAAACTGCTGGGAGGGGATTTCTCTGCAAAGCTTTTGGGCTCACAGGCATTTTATTTTCCAGGGCCGTGCCAGGCTGGTTCCTGCAGGGTAGCTCTTGGCTCAGCAAGGTTTCAGAGGGGACCCCCATGGTGGAAGGTCCCCTGTGACCCCCCCCTGAGCCCCTGTGGTGGCCCTGGGCTGAGCTGGTCCCCATCGTCACGCTGCTGGCAGGTGCCCTTCGCTGCTGAGCCGCTGATGGATCGCTCCCCTGCCGTGACTCACTGGCACAGATCTAATTTCTAATTAAATAGCGATTCTTTTCAGAGCCATTTATTTCTGTTTCTTTTGTATTTTGATTGGAGTGTCAGTCAGTTTTTCACCAGTTTGTCAATTCCTCTTTCCCTAAAGATTAGCGAGGAGAGATGTGAGAATACAGAAATATGTGTTAGCAACGCCAAGCCTGGGAGCACCTCAGGTCCCAGCCACCCAGGAAAAACCTGTGGAAAATAATGGGAAGGAACCATGGAGGAGATAGAAAATAAACCCAGAAAAAGCCTGTTGAGAGCAATGTTTCAAAATCTGTATTTTTTTCCCCATCTCCATCACCCTTCCCTGGCCTGCAGACCCAAAAGTCCCGTCCTACCACCTTCCTATAGCAGCAGACAGTTCCTTCTGGGAGAAGTCCTGTGGGATACTCATGGTGAAACAACCTTCTTCTGGCTGGACTTTATCCTTAGGCTAAATGAAACGTGGAATGTCAGAATTAAACTCTGAGATGTTCCCAAACCTTCATGCTCAGCTCCTGGTGTGTGGGGGGCGAAGGGACCTCCCCTCCCCTCCCCACTGGGGTCTCAGCTCCCCCCAGGGCTGAGGGGAAATTAAAATCCTCCCATCCAGTGAGAATTAGGGGATTTTTTTTTTGGTGAGATGGTGCATAATGTGCTTTTCGGGGTCGCTTAAATCAATTCTTCACCAGAAGATTCCCAGCAGCTCCAGCACTGCCTGGTGTGGGATTCACCCTCAACTCAGAGCCACACCACAGAGGGCCCAAATCCCAAATTCCCTGTGTCCGCTCATCTCAGTGAGCACGGCATCCTTGGATTTCAAATCACAGCCCGGCCGTGGTGAGGATGAGGAATTAAAAGTGCCTCTGGTGTGGAGCAGTGACGGCTTTGCTGAGCCAACGTGCTCAGGCCACGTGTTGTGGCCGGGTGATTTCAGGTCGACTTGTTGCTTTTAAGCGGGTGGAAAGGAAAAAAAAAAGCCTATTAAAGGCGAGCGACAACACGGGCGTGACCTGTAAAACCATCGGCCTCGGTGGGAACAGGACTTGGGAAAACTCACAACTGCTTTCCAAAGAGGCTTTGAAAACTATAAACTGCTCCTACCTGGAGAAAATGGTTTTATTTTAATGAATTTGTGTCTTGGTGGAAAATGTGTGTCCGATCATGTGGGGCTCTTGGCCTGTGTTATGCTGACTTGTGTAAAATGCTGGAGGAAATCATGACCCCGTTCCAAATAACTCCGAAGTCACCCAACCTTCCTCCCTAGGTGGGCTGAAAGTCCTGGGGAGGGTGGGATCACCAGCATCAAAAGCTTCAAGGGGCCTCAGCACCTGTCTAAGGGGCTCAGAGTGGGGGGATTTCTTCTGGAGCTGAGGGTTTTGGCAAGGGGAGGGCATCCCTGTGGAAGCTGTGGAGGAGCTGGAACCAGTGAGTAGGGAAGAACCCCCAAAATGGGGCTCTTCTCCCCAGGATTTGGTCCCTTGGGATTCTCTCCTCATTTCCTAATTCTTCAGAGCTGTGAGGTCTGGGCTGTTTGGAGGTGCTTTATTGAAGCTCTTTGATGTTAATGAAGTCCCTGTTGCTGCAGGGCTGGGATGGAGATGGATTTGGGATCCTCTCCATCGCCAGGTCAGATAAAAACCTCTTTAATGTTAGAAAAACTCAGTCTCAGATGGAGACACCCACTCTGGGATTTATCCCTCACTTGGATGGCTGGAGCTGGGAGCATCCTGCCACCGTCAGCGGGGCTGTGTGTCTCTGGGTTCAGGCAGATGGATCCGATCCCTCGTGGCAGGAGAAATTGATGTGGTTTTGTGCCCTCATTAATTCCTTGTCGGGGCCAGTGCTGGGCTTGCATTGAAGTATGAAATGAAGTGGGCAGGGAGGAGGGAGAGCAAATATTAATGTTCTTAATGGCCTTTTGTTTTACCAGCAAAACCACTATTAATCACCCCAGCAAGGGGAGCGGAGTCTCCTCAGGGATGGCTTATCCCTGCAAACAGCACTGCAAATCAGGAGGGGAGACTTGGGACCATCTGGGCTTGTGCTGGAGCGGGGAGTGACTGTGAGGTCTGCGGGTGCCCTGAAAGGGCAGCCTTAAAAATGCACATGTTTGGTTCGGCTGGAGAGGTTGAGGTGTCTGCTGGAGGGAAAGATGCTCCAGTGGAGACTAAAAACTCCTGGATGCTGATTCCTGCGGAGCTGGCAGGTGGCTAAAAGTGCTCCAGGAGGGCATGGAAGGCTGGTGGGCAGCAGGAGGGTGGGATCAGGGATTGGGCTAAGGAAAAGTGATCCTGGTCCTTACTCTAGGATCAGAGTTCAGCCTCTGGAAAGTGTCTGCTGGGGTCAAGCATTATGACACTTTCTCTGCCATACTCAGCTTGTACATGACTGTCAGATTTGGAATTGATGTGACATGTTTAAGCGGAAATCTTTCCCAAAGGTACTGATTTGAAGCGTGGCTCGACATGGTTTGTGCTCTGCTGGGAGTACTGGGAAGTACCAGGGCTGCAGCAAGGCTGGATTTGGAGGAGCTCTGGGCCAGCACTGGGGCTGGACAGCAGATTTTTCCACGTGCTTTTCAAATTAAAAAACCAAAACCAAAAAAACCCCAACCTAAATAAATGCTGAAAAGAAAAATAAGCTTTCCCCCGAAGCTTTGAAAGAGGGTTTTCCAGCTTCCCTTGCACTTTCCTTTCCTTTCGAGGGATGCAGCGTCAGCAGTGATGTTCTGGGAATGAAATGCTGATTTGGCCCAAAACTTCACCTCCCCCCCCCCCACCCCGTTTGACACCAGCCAGGATGATTATGCCTGAGCAGGGTAGTGCTGGGGCAGGAGATGTCCTTGGGAGCTCCTGGCTCCAGCCTGTCCTCAGGGAGACCCTCTGCAAGGAGAATGCCAAGCAGATGGGCCCGACCTGCGCCAAGGGGACCTTGGGCTAATCTCATTCCTGTGTGTTGCGGAGTTCCTGCCTGAAGGATTAGGCCAATTCCTTGGGCTTCATTTACATTTTTAAAAGCCTTGTCTGTGACCTTATCCGAGTTTCTGGCTCTCACCCGTCTTCTGTAGTTCTGTGGACACCAAGCTGTGCTGGTGGGGGCTCAGAGATGCCCCAGCATGGGCAGACTGGGGAGATGGATATAAATAGGAAGCATAAAATCAGTGAGTTTAGGGAAGTGCTGCTTTGTTGAAGACCCCACATATTTTAGGGGTTTGGGATTGATTTTAGGGTTTAGGATTTTTCTGGAACAAATGCGAGTGACGCTCACTGAGATCCTTGGATTTAAGGATTTCTTGATGTTCCCTGATAACCTCACCCTAAATCCCATTTGGCTCCTTGTTTGTTTGGATCACTGAAGTGCTGGGATGGGGAATCTGACTTTCCAGATGCCGCCTGTGACCGTCACAAGGGCTGGATGTAATTACAACGTCGTTTCCATCCGGGCTGGAATATCTGTGTTAAACCCAGGAATGTGAGAGCTGAGTCCTGGCAAGGGACAGGTGACCTTGTTTGCGCTGCATGGGAAGGTTTCCGTTTCAAATTCTTCCTGATTTATGGCGTTTAATGACAAATAATTAATCAGGGAGACCTCTGGCCCAGGGGCTGGGGGAGTGGTGGTGGAGCCAACTGTGGACACGGGGATGTGGCTGTTCTGGGGCAGGATTTAGGACTGGAGAAAAACTGTGCCCGTTTTGGTCATCACCTCCTTCTTATTTCACTGCTCAGAAGCTGTTTCCACCTCCTCAAAATTATCAATATTAATGGAGTTGGTTACTGCTCCCATCCCTGTGGTGTCTGCTCCAGCCTGTGGTGCTCCAGTTGTGATTCCCTTGTTAGCCAGAACAGGAATTTCTATCAAAATTCCTTTCAAACTAACACACTTTTTATTTATTTTTTTTTTGTTAAGCAAAATCACAGGGAATTTCCAAATGCAAATCTCCTTTTCTGTGGCAGCAATGTGTTTAAATGCTGCAGTGAAACAGCACTGGCATGCTCTAGGCACAAACAACTCCCTGAAACTTGGACAAAGGCATGGAAATTTTGGGGTTGCCAAGCATTCTGGGGTGGGTTTTTTTCGGGCTATTTTTCCTTTTTCCTGGAAAACCTGGGCTGTCTCTGCTCCAGGGCCATGCTTAGCATGGTGAATTTGCAAATGAAAATCCTTTAAGCTCAATAACAACACAGGGTTTTGTGCCCTGGGACTGGATGAGTCCATTAATGTGATGTGCGAAAGGCTGTTTAAAAGCCCCAGATGTTGCTGGTGTTGGTGTTTTTGGGGGGCAGATGTGTTAAACCCGCTTGGTTTCAGAGCAGGATTAACCAGTGGCAGATGGAATTGCCCCAGAGAGTGGGAAATCCATGTCATAGTGTGGTTTTTCATCTAATGCCCTTGATTACTCTTGCCCAGGTAACTTTGTAGTTAAAATAAAAGCCTCATACAGGACAACAGCGAACCTTCCCTGCTGCATGGGTGGCTTTAAAGGCCAGGAATGGCTTCAAACCAACT
Source organism: Acropternis orthonyx (assembly GCA_035583155.1). Lineage (NCBI taxonomy): Eukaryota > Metazoa > Chordata > Aves > Passeriformes > Rhinocryptidae > Acropternis > Acropternis orthonyx. The sequence goes on along the minus strand of JAWWEU010000289.1, from coordinate 556 downwards.
CAAAGTCCTCTTTTCCTCCTCCAACTGATGCCACAGCCTGGTCCAGGTCAGCTTGGGGCATCTCAGGCCAGTCTGGGGGGGAGTTTAGCACAGGATCTCTCGGAGTAGGGAAGATTTCAGCAGCGTGGGGTTTCCATGACGACCTGCACAGCATCCCAGGAGCCAGGACCACACACGTGCACAGCCCAAGATGGAACTACCTGGGAAATTGAGGGGGGAACAGCTCCAGCTTTGCTGAGTCACTGCTGCCTTGTATTTATAGGCACTGGCAGAGCTCGCTTTGGGATGCTAATGATATATTTTGTTAATCAGAGGCCACAGTATAGAGTTTTTTTGCCTCCTAATTCTGTGCCGTGGGACTTGATAAATGAACCCAAGGCAGAGGAAAAGGCAAGCGTTGCCCCAAAATCTCCTACGAGCTGGTGGGGAGGAGAAAAGGGCTTGTGCATCCCTCTTGGACTCAGGCTGTGACCCCAGGAAAGCCCCTCTTTGCTGCTGCAGGGTTTGCACATCACCCCTCACCATGCCCTGGTGACCCATGGATGCATCCAGGGTG
>JAWWEU010000288.1:0-16009 GCA_035583155.1 Acropternis orthonyx | reverse complement strand
CTCCAGCTCTCCTGGAGCCCCTTTAGGCACTGCAAGGGGCTCTCATGTGTCCCTGGAGCCTTCCCTTCTCCAGGTGAGCCCCTCCAACTCTCCAAGCCTGTCCCATCTCAGAGGGGCTCCAGCCCTGCAGCATCTCCGGGGCCTCCTCTGGACTCGCTCCACAATGATGGGCTCCCTTGTGCTGTCTTACACTCACACTGGTCTCGGTCTACAGAGCTCTGGGTAAATGCTGTCTGGGGATGGCACAAGCACTTGATGTTTTCCAAAAATGGCATCACTGCCAGGCATTTGGCAGCAGGAAGGTGCAGTTTCTGGAGCGACGCTCTCAGCATACCCTCAATCTGTCCTCCACAAACGCAAACCTGAAGTGCCCCCCAGGACGATCCATCTTTTCAAAGCAGACACTTCACCTCCATCTTTCCCACCAACACTTTCCTTCCTTTCCCTTCCCATAAATAAACCCGTATTTTCAGACGGGTAACGCTCCAGCCAAGGAACTGAACGTGGAAGAGGAGGCGTTTCAAAGCAAACAGTTCACACAAAGAGGCTAAACCCGAGAGACAGAGCCCAGAGAGCCACCAGTGATGTACCAGACTGGGGTGGGTAAGTGGGAGAGAGTCAGAGAGAGCCTGTGCAAGAAGCGAAAGAAACTAAAACAAAGGGAAAGAAGAAGGAAAACCATCCTGCTGATCCTCAATCCACCCTGCAACTTCCCAGTGAATGTGCCTGACAAGTTTCCAACAGAAAAGAACAAAATGAATCAACCAGGGCAGGTGGTTTGTGCAAACCCAGCCTGCCTCCCCACAACCACCTCCAAGGGGTCTCACTTAGCTGGCAATTCATTAGTGGGAGAGTTTTTGCCTGTTTTCTATCAACCCCCATATGTATGATGGCATCTTTACAACACGCATTCCAGGGGGAGCTCACCAAGACCTCAGTGCTGGAAAGGAGCTGCTCCCAGAAGTGCCTGTGCTGAGCAGGTTTCCATCTGGATTAGATCCTGATGTCCCATTTTATTGCATCTTTAGGGAGCTTTAATTTTATGTTCCACTTTGGCTACTTCCAAACTTTTGCAAAGCCATTTGTGCAAGAGCTGCTGCAGGGGATGCGAGTTCCCATGGCAAGCGACTGCAGCAAACCCCAGCACCATTTATCTGATGGAAACAGAAACCACCAGAAACTTTATGCTTGAAATGAAAACTTATTTGCTCTCGATGCTCCACACCTTTGGAAAGCAGTTGCTGCATTACCTCAGTTAGGGAGGGAGCACTGATGGTCCCTCTCAGGGTCAAACTAAATGAAGTACCAGAGGAAAAGTGCTGTAATTCACGGAATCACAGAGTCATTCAGGTTGGAAACGGCTTCCAAGATCATCAAGTCCAACCTGGGCCTGATCCCTACCTTATCATCCAGCCCAGAGCCCGGAGTGCCATGTCCGATCGTTCCTTGAACACCTTCAGGGATGGGGACTCCACCCCTGCCCTGGGCAGCCCCTTCCAAAGTTTAACAACCCTTTCCAGGAGAGAAATTCCTCCTGCTGTCCCACCTGCCCCTACCCTGGCCCAGCCCGAGGCTGTTCCCTCCCCTCCTGTCCCTGTTCCCTGGGAGCAGAGCCCGACCCCCCCCCGGCTCCCCCCTCCTGGCAGGGACTTGCAGAGCCAGAAGGTCCCCCCGAGCCTCCTTTTCTCCAGGCTAAAACTCCCTGTGGATCAGGATACCGTCCCCTGTAAGCTGACTAATTATTAGAGATGAGCCATCTCAGAGCAACACATGGAGCATCGTGAGGCTTCCCAAGCTTCCCAAGCTGTGGCTCCGGGTCCCCCCTCCATCAGTGCAGCCATCTGGAAGAGCAGATGCCGAAGCAACGCCTGGCGCCGGCACGCTCTGCCACCTTCCCACTCCCTGCTGCCGGCCAGGAGAAAAGCTGAGCCCCTCTCCAGGCTGAGTTAAAAAAAAACAACAACCCACAAACAGCCCTGGGCTCTGACGTGGCGTTTTTAGCTGCCACATCCAAAGCTGGACCCGGATCCGTAAAGAACCGGATCTCCAGACCTGATCCAAGGACCAGGGTGAGAACTGGGAAGTTTCGTATCCCTACATTCAACAGCCACGAGCCTTCCTGGCTTCCCCAGACCTCATCCACAGCACTGATTTATAGGGAATAAAATAATTGCCTCTAGAATACAGGTCAGAATATCCCGACTTCTAAGCCTGAGCACTTCTCCCGTGTCTCCAGGCCTTGCAGCCGCAGCTCTCGAGAGCTTTCCCATCTCCTGGAGTGCAGGAGGGGTATTTTTACACGCTGGCATTTTGTGTTAAAACAAGCAGATGACAATTTCGGAGCACAGTACTTAAGGAGCTATTTCCTGACAGGAGACAGGGAAAGCAGCAGTTTCCTCAGACACTCAGATTGCTCCTTTCTGCTCTCTCCCCTAATGTTAACTCCCATCACGCTCTCAAGTTCCTTTGAGTACAAATCCATCTGCATGAAAATATTTTAAAATATTTCCTGTTCCGTCCGATTTCGTGGCAGGGAGGAAGCCCCAGGACAGGCAGGTAAATTTAATCACGCTCTCCACTGGCTTCCTCACTTACCAGCCCTGCATCCACCTGACCCTTGTGATCCCAAGTGAGCCCCACGAGGAGAAACTTCCACAGCTTTGCGAATGGACCTCTTAGCACTTGTTTGGAGGTGAAATGGTCTCCAGCAGCTCCTGCGAGGTGGCTGGTGCCAGCACAGCCGGGTGTGACATCCTCGGGGCAGGCAAGCAGAGGGATCACAAGGACACCACCCCCTGGGGCAGGGCAGAGGGAAGGGGCTGCAAGGCTGAGGGCAAAGCCCTTCTTCTGCCTTTATCACATGCTGCAGTCCCTGACTTTCACTCTAAAGATGATAATACAATGTCCTGAATCTTGAAAAGTTTTGAGAATCTTCAGTTTCTCCAACCCCTTCTGAAAACTAAGACGTCTAAACCAATACTGAAAACCAACCAACATTTAATACATCAACTGGATGATGCTGTTGGATGAGGTTCAGAGCCACCTGGGCTGGTGGAAGGTGTCCCTGCCCATGGCAGGGGGTGGGACAAGATGAGCTTTAAGGTCATTTCCAACCCAAACCAGTCTGTAATTCCATTTCCTTGGAGCACTCAAACTCTCCTCTTAATTAGATATTAAATTTCTGCAATGAAAGGTAGCTTATATTGACAAGTTACATTTTCATATCAAAATAACTCTCATTTCAACTTCCAGCAGCAGACTAAAACACATCTCTGTGCATCCATCCAAGCCAGGAGATTTTGGCATGCTCAGAACTGTGAAAATTCAGAACTGCACTAATTTTTAAATAATTTGAAAACAGCAAATGTGCCAGAACATTTCCCAGAGTCAGCTGCCCACAGCAAGCCAGGCTTTGCCATTGAAAGCCTGGCACAGAGAGCAGCTCGCTGGGAAATGCAGGCAGCACAGGGCAAGAGTTTGCTCCAAGCCAGGTCCAGGGAGGCTCAGGTGTGCTCTGGGTGCTTCTGCCTCCTCTCAGGAAGGACATGGAGCTGCTGGAGAGAGTCCAGAGGAGGCACCAGGATGGTCAGAGGGCTGGAGCAGTTCTGCTGGGAGGAAAAGCTGGGATTGTTCAACCTGGAGAAGAGAAGCTTTGGGGTGACCTCACTGTGGCCTTGCAGTGCCTGAAGGGGCAGAAGAACAGAGATAATTTCCAAGGGCCGGGAATAACAGGACAAAGGGGGGAATGGCTTTAAACTGACACAGAGTAGTGTGAGATGGGATGTTGGGATGGAACTGCTGGCTGTGAGGGTGGGCAGGCCCTGGCACAGGTTGGGCAGAGAAACTGTGGCTGCCCCTGGATCCCTGGGAGTGTCCAAGGGCAGGCTGGAGCCACCTGGGCTAGTGGAGGGTGTCTCTGCCCATCGCAAGACAGGAGGATCTTGAAGGTCCCTTCCAATCCCAGTGTGGGATTCTCTGAGTCTGTGAAATGGATATTGACGTATTGAACTACACCCAGTGCAATTTCTCTTTCCAAGCGTGGTCAGAACGCCAAACCTCAGCAACAGAACTGCGTGTTTTCCGCGGGGCTTTGGCAGAGCCCCCACTCCTGGGCAGTGAGCTCCCCAAAACCTCTGCTGGGAAAACTCAGCCACTTCACCTTGTTCAGAGAGAGTGACGCTCTGGGGATTGTCAAATCCCGAGTGCAATCCCCTGGGAGGAGCAGCTCTGGCAGCGAGGCGGGCGAGCTGTGTGGGGGCTGTAACACACACTGGCATTCCCCAAGACTGCCATGCTCTGGGAATTGGATGCTTTTCCACTGCTGGAAATAACAGCAGGGAAATGAGCATTGCCTCTGCTGCCACGGGATGGAAAACCCTTCAGGGCTCCTCTAAAGGGCAGGTGGGGGCACCCGCTCACCCAAAGCTGATGCTCATCCTGTCTTTGGAGCTGCTCTGTTGGGAACAAGAGCGGATATTCCTTCAAATTCCGCCTGGTCATACCTGTTTTCCGAGTAGGTTTAACCTGGACAATAAACTTAAAAAATAGCAATGACTTTACAAAGTCCCTCTTGGAGCCCCTTTAGGGGTTTCTGGATGACCTGTGGGAGATGAGGGAACAGTTTGAAGTCCTTTGGGAGACTTACTCATGTGTCTCAGAATAGAGCCCGTCGCAGCTCGGCATCGTGAGTGGATATATTTAACTGTTATTCCTTATCACTTACGTTCCTCCCCACCCTCTAAATATCACCATCTCAGGAACAAGGAGAAGACACACTCTTCCTCAAGGTTTCCCAAAAGCCCCCCCCTCCACTCTCACAAAAAACATTTGGACTTTGGCATCTGGACTGTTCCCAATTTGCTTGCCCATTTCTACAGTTTTCAAACCATTTTCTATTGCTCCCGTTTCTTTGACGAAAGTAATTTTCAGAGAAACAGGCAAGGAATTGGGAAGCATCTCCCCTTGGCACAGCTCTGCCCTTCTTCACTTCACACCTGCTAAAAGCAGACTTTTCTACACCTGAAGCTGTGACACAGAAAAAGACGTCTACCCAAAATCATGGAATCCTGGAATGGTTTCGGTTGGAAGGGACCTTAAAACTCGTCTCATTCCCATAGGCAGGGACAACTTCCACCAGCCCAGGTTGCTCCAGCCTGGCCTTGGGCACTCCCAGGGATCCAGGGGCAGTCACAGCTTCCCTGGGCAACCTGTGCCGGTGTTTTATCACCCTCCCAGCCAGGAATTCCTTCCCAATATCCCACCTAACCCTGCCTTCTGGGAGTTTAAACCCACCACCCCTTGTCCTCTCACTATCTACCCATTCCAAGAGTGCAAACCCACGCTGACTTTCTTTATCCAGCATGGAAAACCATCACTCCACGTGAAAGTGGAGCTGCAATGGGAATTATCAGGTGCATTATTATCCCTGCAGATGGTGCAGCAGCACGTCTGCCCCCAGGAGCACTTGTGACACGGAGCTGGGCTGGGACACCGGGGCTGGGACACCGGAGCTGGGACACTGGAGGTGGGACAGCCACACTACAAATTCCACACAGCCGTCTGAGAAAGGCACTCCCAGTGCCAGGAAAACCCAAACCCAGGTGTTGGTAGCACAAGGCTCCACCACCACCTCCCAGCACTGCTCTCTCCCGGGAGCCTGGTGATGGCATTTTCTTACAGGAAACACTGGATGCAGGAGAAGTGCAGTGCATTTGTTTCCTTGGAAACAAACCCTTTCAACCTCCATCGTGCACACAGTCTTAAGCAAAAGAAAAGTCTGTAATTAGGCCCAAGGTCTGGCTATTTTTAGCCAGCAAGATGTGAAATCACGACTGTTTTATTAGTAATAGAAGCCACTGAAAACACATTTATCTCAGTTAGTGGAGCAGTAAGTCTTTGTATCAACCCAAACAATAAACCCACTGAATTCTTCTATGATATATAATTGCTTGGCCATTTAAAAGAATTATGAATTGCTGGATTTGGATTTAGCTGTGCTCTGCACCAGGGTTCAAAGAGAACCCTGAAGTGGCAAACAAAGTGAAACAATCAGGAGGTAACATTTATTCATTCACTGATGGCTGGACTTGATCTTGGAGGTGTTTCCCAGCCTTAATGATTCCACCATTTAGGAGAGTTTAAAACCTTGAATAACCACTGACGTGCTGTTGGCACCTCATGCAAACAACACTTGGCCTCCAAGGCTGGAGCACCTGCAGGTACCTTGTCAGGACTTCACTCCAGATCCATCATGAGCACCAGCTTCTGGCCAAATACCTTTTGCTCTTTGAATAAAGTCTTGCATAAAACTCAACACAATATTGCTCCATCGATTGGCTCTTACAGCAGGGACAAGAGCCTTTCTCACATCCCAGGAAGGGGCTGGAATGCTGAGGATTCACTAGTTCAGGGATCAGCAAGGGCACGGTGACATCGGCCAGGGGCTCAAGACACACGTGTCTCGTGGTCCTCACAATGCCCACTTTTCAAATCTTTATACTCACAAATACACAGAAATGGCCTCAAGCTGTGCCAGGGGAGGTTCAGCTTGGATATCAGGAGGAATTTCTTCATGGGAAGGGCTGTCCAGCCCGGGGCAGGGCTGGATCCCCATCCCTGGGGGGATTTCAAAGCCCTGTGGGTGTGGCACTTGGGGACACGGTCAGTGGTGGCCTTGGCAGGGCTGGGGGATGGTTGGGCTCGGTGGGCTCGGAGGGCTCTTCCAGCCTCAATGATTCCAGGATTCCATCCACAACGTGAAAACAGTCTGAGAATCAAAACCCCACACTCAGGTAGATTCTTCCACTGGAAACACAACTATGGCCTGAGGAACTCAGAGAGAAGGAATTGGAGAGTTTAGCTGAAAATATATTGGCCAGATCTATTGTGCTTATGATTCCTTGGGGGTTTGAACTGTACAAAATCTCTATATCCTCTCAATTAAAAAGATTGAATTCTACAAAAAAAATTAGCTGAAAAGATAAATGGAAAATAACTATTGACTGAGCCCCACTGTAAAATCGGTATTTTTTCCTAAGAAATATTTTAAAGAATTATGGGGTTATTTCTTCCACAAACCTGTAATTTCATATCGTTCTCTAATTCCATTGTTAAGTTTTATACTTTTATAAATTATGGGGTATTTTTGCTGTGCACTGATCATACCATCAAAATATTATTTCTGCTAAATTCTACTATTGGGCCACTTGGGGAAACGGATCTTTAAAAACAAGCTCTCCAAAATTAAAGACAAAATGAAAACCAAGATAAAACCCCTCGAAAACAAGACTTACAAAATTCCAACCTCGTGTTTCAAACAGCAAAACTGAACCCAGGAGTGAAGCTGTTTCACAGCCCTGAACTCGCATTTGCTGCTCTCTGGAGATTCTCACACTGGCTTGGGATGGATTTTCCTTTTCCTTGTATAAATGTTTCCAAATGAAGAAGATTTATTCTCTGACCAGCACATCTTTTGGATTAAACATTGCACTGCAGGGGTTTTTTCCACCATAAATAGAGTGATCTTCACTAAAAGGAAGCGTCACGACACTTGTGAGTTGAACCGGTTGAGCAAACAGAGCTAAATCACAGAAAAGGGAATTTTAAGGCTTTTATGGATAAAGATAATTGTGTTTAATGTTGAATATGCACTTGACTTTCTTCCTGAAGCAGAGTTTTAATCTCTTCATGACCAAAGCACTGCCCTGAGAAGAATCACAGCTACGGAGAGGAGTCGAGAGAGGGATGAACCTGCAATGACCTCGTGGGAATGCGAAGTCCTGCACCGAAACACGACATGTTCTGATGTGTCCAGACTGTCCTTTCCAAGGAAATAATTGTGCTGTAACTGGACCATGTGCCCTTGAATTGTTCACATAAAACCAGAGCAGATCCTCTGTTAGACTGGGGTGGGCAACCTATGGCAGGGTCATCTCCAGGGGACACACTGCGGGGAAAAGGGGCTCATGGGTGGGACGCGGGGAAAGCAAGAGGTGCAAAAGTGACTTCAGGCCAATTTCTCTTCATGTTCACACACAAAGGGACGTGTCTGCAGGTCCTGTGCTGAGTCAGCACGGTGAGCCTGCTGCGCTTTGCGTTTGAGGCACGTGTATTTTCACAGGTGTCCCCCCCAGGTACCACCACAGAGAGAGGGAAATCTGGAATTCCTATTAACCAGGAATGGTTCTGTCATTCCTACTAACCAGGAAGGGCTCTGTCTTATACTCAGAACAATATATAAACAGTCTGTGGGGCAGAAAACATCACTGGGTCCCTTCCAACCCAAGCCACTCTGTGAATTTGTAATTCTATGATTGTGGGGAACAGAAGATGATGAAGATCCTCTGGGAGATCCTACTTGGAAAGGTTATGGAGTCTACTGTTTCTGTAAGTAAGAAACTGCCTTGGATGACTAAACTACAATAATACACAACACTGAGAGCCTCCAAAGAAATCTGCTCACCGTTTCTTACTGCTACAGAAGTTTGTCTCATCAAAGCCCAGGATGTGGGGTTACACTGACCTTTCAAATGTAACAGGTAGGGCCAGGCTGGGCAAGGTTTCCTGCCTTGTGGACTGAAGCAACTGCAAGACAAGCATTCCTTGCCTTTCTCTTTAAGTTGATTTGGGAAGACTAAATCCTCTCCCTTCTTCAGTCGGTTGTGCTTTGTTCCTTCCCTCAAAAGACAGGGTTGAAGGACTCAGACGCTACACAAGCCCCAACATCCTCTGCATTTTTGGTGCCTCTTTCTGACTCACACAGCAACTGAGCAATAGTGGATCACTACAGAACTCTCCCAGTGTGTTCAGGATTGATGGCAAATGTCCAGCCCTGAACTGCACCGAAGCAGCACCGACAGCGTGTTCTGCCACCACCGGGAGCAGCATCAGAGAAAGGGCCTTCTCTGCTCACACAGTCCCAGAATCTGCTGAGCTGGAAGGGACCCACAGGGACCATCCAGCCCAACCCTCAGCCCTGCACAGGAACATCCCCAAGAGTCACACCCTGTGTCCCAGAGCATCATCCAAACCCTCCTGCAGCTCTGGCAGCCTTGGGGCTGTGCCCACTGCCCTGGGGAGCCTGCTCAGTGCCCACCACCCTCCGGGGGAAGAGCCTTTCCCTGAGATCCAGCCTGACCCTGCCCTGGCACAGCTCCAGCCATTCCCTGGGTGCTGTCCCTGTCCCCACAGAGCAGGGATCAGTGCCTGCCCCTCCTCTGCCACTCCAGAGGCAGATGTGACTGCAATGGGGTCTCCCCTCAGTCTTCTCTTCTCCAGCTGAGCACACCAAGTGCCCTCAGTGCCCTCCAGGCCCTTCCCCATCCACACGTCCCAGTCCTGCTCTGTGTACAGTGGGTTGGGATCTCACTGCTTGAAGCCAGAAGTGACAGGTAAGCCAAAGTGCTGACCTTCCCAAGTGCTCAGGTGTGACTGCACAGGTGTCACCCCCACCCAGCCTGGCTGACACCCCAACCACTGCTGCAGGGTGGGATGTATCAGGGCTTGCCCCCAAAGAGCAGCTTAGGTACTAAATTCTCTCTCTGTTCTGAGAGCAAGTGGCACAACAACAGAAAATGCAGTCCCCTAAATGAGCCAAGGCAGGGCTGGCAGATTTCACCCCCCTGGTGCCCAGGGGATGCTTCATTAGAGGTGCAGCTCCCACTGCTCACAGAGTAAAGATCCTCTTACTCAGTGGAGCTGGATCCTGATATCCCACCTCCTGCCTCCATCCCCTCCTCAGCAGTGGCTGCACACAGCTCTGCACACACACAGTCTGCCCGCTGGGACACAAAACTGCCCCACTTGTCACGGAATTACAGAGCCCGGGAAGCAGCTGGTGTGAAAACCATCTTGTTGTGAATGATGGGATGCTGAGCTGCTTCATGTTTGTCATTCCTCCCGTCTCCGGGGAGCATCTAACTCTGCTGCCACAGATGACTTCACATTCTGGATGACAAAGAAAGCAGGTCATGTTGGAAGTCAAATAGTCATGTGTACGTAGTGGAGGGCAATGTGGCCCACAGACCCGTCCCTTGTTGGGAGCACAAGCAGCCAAACCAGTCTGTCTCCAGCTGATTAAGCAACTGGAGTTGCCTCTTCCAGATCTCAGGGCAAGGCTCTTCCCCCAGAGGGTGGTGGGCACTGAGCAGGCTCCCCAGGGCAGTGGGCACGGCCCCGAGGCTGCCAGAGCTGCAGGAGGGTTTGGATGATGCTCTGGGGCACAGGGTGGGATTGTTGGGGATGTTCCTGTGCAGGGCTGAGGGTTGTGCAGGGCTAGAATATTCCATGCTTCTTGCACATATTGCATAGATGGGTACTGGCCAATTTTTCTGTGGTCATCCAAAAGCTCCACCAAAATCTCAAATGTGAAGTTCTGAAAATGTCAGAGGCTTCTCTACTCAAAAGAGCATTTCCAGGGGTGACCAGACTCAGTTGTAAGATGCTCCCTGAACTTGGGAGAACAGAAACCTGCACTGAAGCTGATTTTCTCGGAGTCCCCCACATGAGAAACACATCTGGAAGACACTGCCCTCCTGCATCGGTGTGTTTAGCCTTAAGAATTGGACAAAATGGTTTCTAGGCCAGTGAATGTTTGGTTTTGGTTTTTTTTTTTAATTTGAAAAGCGACTGGAAATGTTCTGCCTGCTATTAGCTGCAAATTGTATCTCGTTAATAGAATCAGAAACAAACAAGTTGAGCATCTTTCCTGCTCAAGAAAACAGTAACATATAGATTAATGTTCAGCTAATTGTACATGACAGCAGTTCTTCCGAGGGGGCTTCCAGTGACATTAGCAAGGCTGAGTGGGTTATTAATCTCACAGTAGCCCCTCCGTGGGATTGCAGCTTCCCATGAATAATTCAGCTTGATTAAAAAAAAAAAAACACACACACCAAAACAAAACAGTTTAATATGGATTTTACTCTGAATTTTCATTATGAATTTTCTCCTCCCTGCGTTCGAACTGAGACGGGCAATTCAGTGCGCTGCCAGTTGTGTTCCTCTCGTGGCACACTGGCTTGTAACTCCTTCTGGCTGAGGGGAGCTGGGACAGGGAAGTGCCTTTGACTTCAATGAGATCTTGTTAGAATATCACAGAATCTCAGAGGGGTTTGGGCTGGGAGGGACCTTAAAACTCATCCAGTCCCACTCCCTGCATGGGCAGGGACACCTTAGATGGGATATTGGGAAGGAATTGCTGGCTGGGAGGGTGGGCAGGCCCTGCACAGGGTGCCCAGAGAAGCTGTGGCTGCCCCTGGATCCCTGGGAGTGTCCAAGGGCAGGTTGGACAGGGCTTGGAGCAACCTGGGCTGGTGGGAGGTGTCCCTGCCCATGGCAGGGGGTGGGATGAAATGATGTTTAAGGTTTCCCAGCCCAAGCTAGTCTTGGATTCCATGATTCCAAGGGATATTTTCCTTGTGGAATTCCTGCACATCTCCCCTGCATGTGGGGGAACCGCAGAGAACAACCTGCCCAAGCCACAGAGCCCAGGATGGAAGGATCCCCCCAGACAGGGATCAGCTCCTGCATCCCAAGCAGATAACCCTTCCAAAGCAGAGAGGCAATTTGCTGCAGCTACACTTGAACCACATCAACAGGGACTGTCAGTTAAATCTTGGAAAAAATCTTCAGTCAAACGAACGTGATAATAAACCATAACCTTGTCTGGTTTTTGTTTGTGGCAATTTAGTGGCATTAACATTCATTATTTCAAACAGGAGTAACATAGAACTATTAAAATCACATTAGGAAAGCATCAAAATGACAGCAGCAGCAAAGACATAATTCCTGACAACCAGACCCTGCTCTTTTCCATTGCCACAAATAGTATGTAAACTAATAATTTCATGTCAACTGGAAGGTGTGAGGCAAAACAAGACTTAAACAACACTTTAATCCTTAAATAAAGTTTATATGTTCTGGGAAAGCATAAATATTAATAGAACAGCTGGAGGTGCACAAGGATGGGAGTTGATGCAAGGTGAGGAACTGGTCTGGTGGAATAAAAATTAACTCTCCCAAAGTGTGCTGCATATAAAATTCATTTCATAGCTCTGAACGAACACAGCCAGAACTTCAGGCAATCCTATTTAGTAACAGCCAAGCAATACAGGACAGTTGGTAAATGCTGGTGTGAGTTAAGGCAGCGGAAAAAGCAGTGGTGGAACTCGTTTGACGTGCCCCAAAAGTGCTCTTGAAGCTCACAGGGTCCAAAGCGGCCTTTTCTCTCTGAACAGTTTCCCTTTTAGTAACCAAATATTCTCCAAATCAGCCCCCAGTGAGAGTTCTGGAATGAAAAGCCAAAGACTTGCTCAAGTGTAGAGCAAACCGGGCAAGGCAGGGATTTTCTGGAGAAGGCTGAAGGGGTCCAACTTTGGTGGGAATGAAGAGCCGCTCCCTGCATAGTAAAGGAAGAGGCATCAACCTCCTTAAACTTTCTCAAACATCCCTGCTGCTCCTGAATTCATGGCACCACATTGTTATTCCAAGCAAGGCAAACTCTGTAAAGACAAACATTCAGACTCTTTTACAGCTCATGTTTATTTTTCATGAGCACAGATCATAGAAGAAGAAAGAGTGGACTTGACTTGAGCAAGGATTCAGCACACGGAGCAACACAAAAGTGAATCAAAGTAAAGCTTCCAGACCTCTGGAACAATTTCTTCAGGGTTTGACTGCTGTCTCCGATGCCTAAACAGTAAATTCTGAGCTTGGAACACCGTGGGGTTGCACAAAAGAAGGGTTTTCTCTGCAGAACCACACACTTTCCATGTCTTACTGCAAGCAAAATCAGGCTGTAGGAAGTCTTGTTAAGGACTGTGAGGGCAGAGTGGTGGCTGGACATGCCCAGCTCAAGGAAAGAGCAAACTCGCATTTAGATGCTCCACTGCTCTTTGAAAACAAGGATCAATGACCTTTGAAGCTTTAATTTTAAGGCCAGTAACGCTGCTGAGAGCGTTAAGCAATGGCTGGTGGTGGTTTGGCGTAAGAAAAATACCAACCCTGGTCTTCAACTTGGTCTACAACAGGGAGAAGTCAAAGGAGGCTTTTGGGGGGAGCATGGGGGAAATAATCAGGAGCTCTAAGGGAACACCAGCAATGCTGGAGAGGGCAAAGCAGTGGTTGGAAAACCTCTCCATCCTGAGTGCCAGGGGAAGCAGTAGCCAGTTTTCCAAGAATTGAGCTGCAGTGAGGTGGGGGTGGGTCTTTTCTCCCGGGTGCAAGGGGCAAGACAAGGGGAAAGGTCTTCAAGTTGCACCAGGGGAGGTTTAGGTTGGATATTGGGAAAATTTATTCAAGGAAAGAGCTGTCCAGCCTGAGCTGGCACAGCTGCCCAGGGCAGGGGTGGATCCCCATCCCTGGAGGGATTTAAAAGCTGTGTGGATGTGGCACCTGGGGACATGGTCAGTGCTGGGGGATGGATGGACTTGATGGTCTTAAAGGTCTTTTCCAACCTGAATACCTCCAGCCTTCTCCTCCCTTTTATCACACACCTCCAAGCACTTCATTTGCTTGTGAAAACATACCTGAAATTGCCACTCCCAAGTCCAGAAAGAGGAGTGTTCAAGTGGTGGGAGGTGTGTTGGGAGTGGAGCTCTGCTGAGGAAACCCAGCCTGTGGCTGAGTTAACATCCCCTTTCACCGGGAATTTTATTTTATCTATTAGTGCAACTGAAAACAGATTAATAATTGCTCATCATGAGGCCCAGCATTCAGAACATCTGACAGCACCAGTGCGTGCTCCATCCCAACCCAGCCATGGAACAGAGAGGGCAGGCCCATCTCATGGAAACCATTCCATAAAATCCTTGTGTTTACTGCCTCCCAAGTTTTAGAAGACTGACTGGCACAGCCTGAGCAGCAGCAGTGGCTGAAAATGAGCCACTTGCACTGGGGCAGCCAAATAACACCCCGGTGGAACAGTCCAAATCTGGTGTTCCCTGAGAAACTCGCGGCGATGCCTGTGTGGGTGTCCTCACACACCGCGGAAATAAAACCCCTTCCAAAACCTCTCCAGATGCCTCCAACAGAGCCTGCTGAACAGGGAATTTGCTGCTGGGAAGGAGCTTCTGAGCTTGGGTGGGATTCCAGCAGGAGCCATAAGACCTGTACGGCTGTGCCCACCCCCGCTCTGGCACAGAGCTCTTGGATGCAAACACACTCCACGGTTGGATTTGCTCAGGGAAACGCTAAACTGGGGGGCTCTGTGGGTTATTTTTAAAGAAGTCCTTCAGAGCTGGTGCCTGGTTCCCCCTCGTTCAAACCAAAAGAAATGCAAAACCAAACAAGCCACTGGGATGTACCAGAATTAACCCCACGGTGATAAAACCACACAAAACTCAACTGCTAAACTGAGGCGTCAAAGAACAACAAGTTGCTTCCAGAAGAGATGGCAAAGGAGGTCTTGATTTTTGTACATAGGTGCTGTAATTTCTTTTCCATGGAATTACTGCATTGGCAAGGGATTGCATTACACAATATGGATAAAATCAGAATGCTCAACACAATCAAGACCCTTTCTGCTGGCCCAAAGCTCAATGTGCACAACAGATACCAAAACTTGGGTTAAAATGAAACATGAGGATGAAAAAGAAACTTCACCTTCTGCAGTTTCCTGTCACACGCAGCTCAGTAAGGCAGAAATGTAATCCCACAGATACTGGGAATGAAATACTTCAAACCCTGGAATTCTACTACATTTTCACTGACTGACAGGAAATGTCAGACCTAAGGAGGGAGGAAGAAGACAAGTCTCCAGTTTCACCCAGGACTGACCTTCTCATCCTAGAGCTGGGACACTGGACAGAACTTTTCCTTATGGACATGGAAACAACTCTTGGACTTCCCCAAGTGCTGCAGCACAGACAGGAGCTGGGGCTGTCAGGGTTCCCTCCTGCGCCAGATGTGCATATGTTACTCACAGCTGTTCAGGCCTCCTCTGCTCCAGTGCAATGGGAGCCACCACAAACCTGTCCCTGGGTACCAAATTCCGGAGGTTTCTCCCTCCGGCTGCTCCCTGAGCATTGCACCTTGTTGAGCTGCACAGAAACAGATATTCCTGCTTGTTTTGACACTGGATTTTCTCCTGGATCAGCTGTGGTGTGGCTGCCCATGAGGGGGCTCTGGGAAGATGTGACTGTCCCCTCTGGTGGGGACTCAGCCCGGCTTGTCATGAGCATGAACCTGCACCCATCACCAACATCCCAGAGCCACAGGACGTGCTGAGCTGGGAGGGACCCACAGGGACCATCCAGTCCAACCCTCAGCCCTGCACAGGAACATCCCCAGCAATCCCACCCTGTGCCCCAGAGCATCATCCAAACCCCCCTGCAGCTCTGGCAGCCTCGGGGCCGTGCCCACTGCCCTGGGGAGCCTGCTCAGTGCCCACCACCCTCTGGGGGAAGAGCCTTTCCCTGAGATCCAGCCTGACCCTGCCCTGGCACAGCTCCAGCCATTCCCTGGGTGCTGTCCCTGCTCCCACAGAGCTGGAGCACCTCACAGCTGCGAAAGGAGATGTGATAAACCCTGGTCCTTTTATTCCAGGAGGAACAACACCCCTGCCAGAACAGTGAGACTTTCAGGCCCTCAAACATCCTCACCCCAGCCCTTTTCCTGGGGAAGAGGTACAAACTAGACTGAAACAACTCTGTCCACAGCCATACCTGTGGCATTTATTAAACCAATGGAGAGCTCTCACAAACAGCAGGGTGATGGAATATTCCACAGCAATACCCCCTCATTTTCTGTATGCAGCAGGATTTGACAGCAGCCATTTAATACTCCCTCTAGGATTTTATTTTTTCTACTTGACTGCAAATTTTCCAAACCAAGAATTAAATGCATTCAGGGTTCCCCCTCCCCCAAATATGCGATAATGTCATGCTATAAACCTCTGAGTTCTGGTATTTAATTTTTAAACTGCATTTCAGGAAGAATTTCTTCACAGAAAGGGTGGTCAGGCCTTGGAAGGGGCTGCCCAGGGAGGTTTGGAGTGCCCAGCCCTGGAGGT
>JAWWEU010000286.1:0-16059 GCA_035583155.1 Acropternis orthonyx | reverse complement strand
ACCTTCCCAAACCTTCCCAAACCTTCCCAAACCTTCCCCTTCCCAAACTTTCCCTTCCCTGCCCTTCCCTTCCCTGCCCGTCCCTTGGTGAAAAGGTGATGAAGGCACACCTTTTACTGGAGGGTGTCATAAGCTCTGACTGACTCCCAGAAAATCTGAAACAACTGCTGCCCTTCATGGCTGCTTCAAACACCCTGTAATTCCTTCCACCTTCCCATATGTGATTAGGAAATGGCATTTCAGGAGCCACCAAATGCACTTGTGCAGACCAGCTGAGGTTTTTTGGTAGGAATCTGTCTCCAGAGAGTGTTTAGTTCATGGAAATTAAACCAAAACCCACTTTGGATGCAAAAGTTGAGCTCATTTTTCCTACTGAATGGCCATGGCATAATAAAGGCTGAATTTCCAGGCTGCTCCTCCTGAATGAGAGAGAAAAATATCTCCTGGATGAGGGACCCTCTGCAGGCAAATGGTCACAGCAACTCCTCGAGAAATATTTTCAACCATTATACCAAAATTCTGCTGCTACAAGAAAAAATTCCCAGAGGTGCAATAACAAGATTATTTTCAAGTTACTTTTTATCACAAACATGTAAACCTCACTTGGTTTTACTTTTAGATTTGGGTTGCTCAGGTATTTCTGGATTGCTTTGGTGTTTTTTTTTTTGTTTTGTTTTGTTTTTGTTTTTTTTTAATTTGGGTTGGTTCTTTTTTTTAAAAAAAAAAGCATTACAGACAATTTTCATTCTGAGTTTATTTTATAAGTCAACCTAAAAAGGAATCTCTGCATGCCCTGCCTGTGTGGAAGGGTGAGATGGAAGCTCTGAGGTGACACACTGAGCCCCAGTTACTGTTATTTAGGCTCTACAAGTGACAACTCTCAAATTTTCTGGCTGACGGGATCAAATCACTGAAGTCACTTGATAATCTTCTGTATTAAAAACTCCGTTACTGATTCATTAAATCCACTTAACCTGAAGTTTTAATGGTCCTTCAAAATCAAACATCAGCTCATTTGGGAATGAAAATTTCCTGCTGTCTTGCAGCCCTTGAGCTTCTCCCTTTCTCTGAGGTCCCGCATCACCAGCCCAGGCCTACAGGAAGCTCACAAATCTCTCTCACAAGGCACAGTCCCTTTCCTGGTTGATTTTTGAATGAAGTTCTACCTGTACATGGGATGTTCATCTTCAAGTCCAGCATCGGCCCCTCATTATTTTCAGCCTCCTTGAGTGGTTGTCAGGGGAGCCCTGAACCTGAAAATCCTCACTGTTTTCATTCTAAGCATGAAGAATGTGAGCAGGTAATGAGTGAATTAATTAGGGGGGCAAGGAAGAGAACATTAAATGACTTTTTCTAAATAAATAAATTAAAAAGACCTTATGGTTTTAATGGCAAAACAGTGATTTTTATGGGCTGGTTAATGGTTCTCAGATCCTGGGAATTGGTCATATGGAGATGTTTTGTCTGAAAACATTCGCAGACTCACAGAATCCCAGGATATGCTGAGCTGGAAGGGACTCAGAAGGATCATCAAATCCAGCTCCTGACCCTGACCAGGCCCATCCCCAAGAGTTCATTTGAGTCCCTTGGCAGGGGAAAAAGCCCAGCGATGCCCAGGGTGGTCCTGCTTCCTCCCAAACCCTCCCTGATCCTGTTCCATGGGACCCCAGAGCTGTGACCTTGTGTTGGGCTCCTGGATGGTGGGGACAAACTGCCCCTCTCGTGGCACCTCCAGCTCCACGGCCACTTCCCCCTGGTCCTTGTCTTTCTGCTGACTCCAGGAGCCAAAAAATTACCTGAGCCTCACACCGTGAGCCTGCATTAGATAAAACCCAGCAATTTTAATTTAAAAAAAAAGGTGTTTTTTACGTAAGTTTTGTGTTTTCAGCTTTGGGTGTCACCCAAATACATCTGTGTCTTGTCCCACTGCAGGAGCAGGACAGAGGAGCACACTCTTGTCCTGTGGCACTTGGAAAATTAATAAAATCTGAGCCCTTTATTATTCTCAGTGATAGGACAAGGGGGAATGGCTTTTCAGAGGGCAGGGATAGATGGCATATTGTGAAAGAATTCTTGGCTGTGAGAGTGGGGAGACCCTGTCTGTGGCTGCTCCATCCCTGGAAGTGTCCAAGGACAGGTTGGACAGGGCTTGGAGCAACCTGGACTCTGGAAGGTGTCCTTGGGGTTGGAAATGGATGAGCTTTAAAGTCCCTTACAACTCAAACCATTCTGGGATTCTATGAATTTTTCTGGGGATAAAAAACCCCCCCGAAGTTCCTTTATAGGCTATTCCAAAGGACAGGGCTTTGAGAAAGGCACCAGAAGTGGTTTCCCAAAGCTTGCAGTGACCTTGTTGATAAGGTGGTGATAAAAAGTTGGGCTTGATGATGTTTTCCAGCCCCAAGGATTGTGTGAGTTGGTGGCCTGGAGGCCGAGGCAGGGTAAGAACCCCTCGAGGCTCTCAGCAGCAGATTTGCCTGGTTTGGGTGAACACAGCACTGAGTTATTGACTAAACTGCTTGTCCTTGGGGGCTGAGAGTCAGTGCCAGCCCAGGCCGTGAGTGAAGAGCTTTTCTGGAACTCCAGGCAGGGACTATTGGGGTTGTTTTTCTGTTCCTTCAGCTGCCCCAAACCATCTCAGAGGAGAAACATGGCAAACCTCCTTTCACAGGGGGCTCGAGCCCCCAGGTAGAAACGCCCAGGGCCCATTTTCTGCCAGGTGGGGACCTGTGCCCTCATCTCCATTGCATGTTTGGTCATAAAAGTGATATCATGTGGAACAATTCCAGCTTGGTGTGTTTTCAGGTCCCAGCCAGGTCTCATTTTAACAGGTCAAAAATACTTGCTACTTTGTGAAGCAAATCAGACTTTTTTAGTTTTAAATATCGTTAATTTTCAGGAGTGGTTTGTACCTGAAAATCCTCACTGTTTTCTTTCTCTGCAGGAGGAACATGAGCAGGTAATAAATGAATTAATTAGAAGGGCAGATAAAGAGAACACTAAATGAGGTTTTAGAGTGATCCTCTGACAGGGGCAAGGGAAGGGAGGAAACCATGGCTGAAGTTTTAGTTCCTCACAGACCTCACAGCCCAGGAAAGTCCCCTCAAGTCTTACAGTCAGAAAGAAACCATAAAAAGAGGCTTTTCTTGGCAGTTGTGTGAAAACAGTGAATGGATTGAGAAAACCCTGAGTGATTCATTTCTCTCATTGCACTTTTCCTTGCTGTTTGAATCAAGAGAACAACCTTCCTGCTGCTTGAGCAGCAACCCAGCATCATTAATAACTAGCACTGGAGAGGCAAGAGGAGTGGCTGAATTGTCAGCTCCCCTTTGGAAACTGCCCTGATTAGAATATCCATTAGTATAAATTGTGTTTTTATGGTTAACCCACTGTGCTAAATATGAAACTGCATTAAGCTGTTCCACTCTTTGTAGCCACTAAATTGAATTACCTGGTGCATCTGTTTAGTAAACTGCAAAACCTGAAGAGTTTGGCAATCATCATTATTTATTTTTTGTGCATTTGAAGTTGTTTCTTTGACTACTGTGTAAGCACTGCTGGGCTTTGGTTCACAACATACCCTCTGCATTTAAACATAGTTACAGAGGGCTGATAATTGGCTGGGGAGGAAATTGCCTGTTTAACTTTGCCTTGTGCAGAGCCATAATTCCCTCTTACTCCGTATGCTCCAGTGCCAGCAGATTTGGAACACTTTTTTTTGATTGTTGATATGAAAGATGATACATTTAAAGCGGGCAAAAACAGCATTTCAAATGTTCATGCCTGCTCAGATCGATGCTGACAGCTCAGCTCACATTGAGTGGTTTAATGCATTCCTCCACCTGCTCACCAAGAGAAGGACTCGACCCTAAAAAATCTGTGCACGGCGAGAAAAACTCTTTAAAACTCTTTCTGACTCACGAGGAAAGCGTGTTTGTCGCTCCTGCTGTCGGGACATTCCCACATCAGGGTGGCAGGAAAAGCTGAGCTGGTTCTCCTGGGATGGGATGAAGGCCTGGAAGGTGTGTGGTCCCTCTGGATTTCAGGGAATCACAGACTGGGTCAGGTTGGAAGGGACCACCGTGGGTTCCTTGGTCCCATTTTCCTGCTCCATCCCAGAGCACCCTGCACAGGGTTGTGTTTCGATGGGCACTTTGAACACCATCCAAAGCATCTCATGGACTTCACATGGCAGAGTCAGCTCAAGAGTGGCCAGTGAGGGACACCCCACACCCTCTCTGGCCGCTCCTGAGCTGAGCTGGTGTGTGAAGTCCATGAAAGGCTTTGGACAGTGTTTATTGCCTGAGGTCTCCCCCAGCCTGGCCAGGTCGGGGCCGTGGGTCACTGCAGGGACCAGACCTGCTGCTGTGCCAGCCCCTCGTCCCCTGCCCTGCCCTTTCTGCCCCTTCCTGCTCACAGAGCTGTCCCTCCTGCTCTTCCCCCCCCAGCCCTTTTTCAGGACATGAATTTTGGCAAATCTACCAGCTCTTCACACAGTTTTGGTGACTTGGCTGGAATTCCCAGCTCCAGCAAGCCCATGGCCGTGGGAATATCAGCCAGCAGAAAAACAGGACTTGTTTTTTGCTGTAACCACGAGGGCAGGGGCTCAGTGACCCAGCTGAGGTTACCTGGGAGGAACCAGAACCAAATGTATCTCCTGACTGCCTGGGATTGGTACCCCAGAGCATCATTCCCACCTCCATCTCTTCTCCCTGGTTCCTGTGCCCATCTCCAGGCTCTTGGAGCATCCCATCAGCTGTGGGACAGCTGGGAGGGGGCATCTTTTCAGTTCCCAGATTGTTTTTCCCCATCCAGAGCTACAGTGAGCTTTATGGAGGTTACAGGAATGGAGGGTGAAGTCTTGAGGGGATGAGCCTCGCTGTGTCCTTGTCCCGGGGGAGCAGGACCTGCTGGAAGCAGCGGGAGCCCGGGGCTTGCAGCCACACCGCTGGGAATGTGGCAGGAAGGAAACCAGCCTGAAATTCCCAGAGGCCAGCAGCTTCCTGAGATATTCCCAACTCCTAGATTTGTACTAAACCCAAAGAAAAATGCTGACAACCAGACCCTGCTGATTTCACTGCTTGAAACAGATTGAGTTTCTCTTCCCCTCCACTCCCCTCCTAAAGACCTGAGAATTGGTGCTGAGATCTGGATCTGCCTGGGCTCCTGAATCATCACCAGCTGCAGAATTGGGGCTGAGGATCCTCAACCAGTTTGTATCTGCCTATACTTGAGCTTGAAAGGCTGGGTGGGAGATCACAGAACCCCAGGAAAGGGGTTGGAAGGAACCACAAAACTCAGCCGAACTCGGGGATTCTCCTGCCCAGTGTGGCAAGACTTCTGTTCGAAGTTCCAGATTTCTGATGTAATTGGGTGTGTTTCTGAGCCGAAGCCTCGTTTTTCTGATCAACGTTTCTTTGTTGTTTATAGAGGTGACAGGACAGGTTTGGCTCAGCTGAACACAGTGGGAAGTGAGGAATGGGATGGGAAAAGTAACTGAGCTGGTTTATTTGTGGTCAGGTTGAAGATCTGGGCAATTATAAATTGATCTGTTGCTCAGCCAGCTTGGGCCTGTCCCAGGGACAGCAATTCCACAGCACAGGAGTTGGTGCGTAAAGATCTAAACCTGAAAGGGCTGAAGTGATCTTAAGCCATAGGTCCAACCCTGCTTGGACAAAGGATAAAATCAAGCTCAAGGCAGGTGTTTCCTCTTCACATATGGTTTTAGTCCAAGAAATTATCTGCATTATTGACAGGATCAGATGCAGCCCAGTGTCCATCATTATTAATACTTCAATATAGTTCCATACTTCAGCATTATTAATTAGGTCAAGGAGTGTTTGGACAATGCTCTGAGGGACAGGGTGGGATTGTTAGGGTGTCTGTGCAGGGCCAGGAGCTGGCCTGATGGTCACTGGGGATCTCTTCCAACTCAGGATAATTACATGATTCTATAAAATTTTGGGATTAGACTTGAGTTTTTCCAAACAAAAGCAATATAGGAATAAGGACACTTATTATAAAGAAACTTCTTCTCCTTCTTTGGCACCCACTTCTTTGTTAGATCTTATTTCTTCAACAGGAGTTATAAACCCAGTATATTCCTCAGGCCAAGCCACTGTGTCCCATCATTTCAAGCCCCACTGTGAGGTTCAGATCACTCTCAGCATATCCTCACCCTCTGCAGTGATGTCTTCCAATCTGAAGATGGATTTCAAGTTAAAAAGCCTTTCTTGTAGATGAAATTTTCCCATCTTTCTTTGGAAGTGCCGTTTCCCAGCCCTGTCCTCACTCCTGACCACCCTGGGGCTGTTGTCCCATGGGCAGGTGGGAGCCCAGCCCAGCTCCCAGCACAGTTAATCAGTCCTGTCTCTATTTAGAAGTTTATTTGTGCCCTTATTGAACTACATTCTGATTTTATCCACTTTGTTGTCATCAGTTTGCTCCTGATCCTGTCCTGTAACACCCCTCCAGCCCATCTCAGCTTTGTGCCCTCTGCAAAGTCAACAAGTGTCCTCTTGTTAATTAATAGAGTTGATGCCACCAGAGCCAGGACAGGCCCTCGGGGAGCCCCCACTCCAGACACTCTCACATTTTGACAGGAAATCATAACTACTTTGCAGATACGGCTGTGCAACCAACTTTGTGTCCGTACTCTTACTGCTTCAGAATCAGGTCATACTTTGGGCCAGAAGGGACCTCAGAGCTCTTCCCATCCCAATCCCTGCTATGGATTTGGGGGTTTCCTCAATGTTTAATGGAGCTGTTACAGCTCACCTGACTTAGTGACTTTTGCATTTGGATGAATCCCCCCATCCCTGGAAGTGGAAGGTGCCTCCTGCAGCTCTGGCAGCCTTGGGGCCGTGCCCCCTGCCCTGGGGAGCCTGCTCAGTGCCCACCACCCTCTGGGGGAAGAGCCTTTGCCTGAGATCCAACCTGAGCCTGCCCTGCCACAGCTCCAGCCATTCCCAGGGTCCTGTCCCTGTCTCAGGGATCAGAGATTGGAGCTGCCCCTCTGAAGAAGATGCAGCCCCTGGTGGGCTCCTCCCTCAGCCTCCTCCAGGTTGAACACCCCAAATGCCCTCAGCTGCTCCTCCTGACCCTACACCATCTTCATGACTCTCCTTTGGACCTCACATGGTTTCAGAAGGATCTGAAAGCATCACTTAGAGCTGCACCTTTGCCCCTTGGGTGGGTTTTCTCCTGGCTCCCGAGGGCTGAGCCAGCTCATGCCCCTTGGCCGGAGCTGGGGCTTCAAACACATCACAGGAGATCTGCTCCTTCCTCCCAAAGCGGGGAACAAACTCCAACTCGAACACGCCGGCCAGAATTTCCCGTCTGGAAAATGGAGATGAGAACAGAAGGGAAAGAACAGAAAGCCATTAATATTTTATAAAGCCTTCAAACCCTGCAGTGCTGAGTGCCACAGAAAAGCCTCTGAGGAGATAAACAAATTTCTGTCTTCAGAGCAGATGTTGAAATCATTATAGTAAATAAGGCACAAGGCCACACAGAACAGGCTCTTGGATCTCTGCTGCTCCTCAGCAGAGCCCGGCAAAGAACGAGTCATGTCACAAGGGCTGCAGGAAAAATCCTATTTACAGCAAAGTTTATTTAAATTCGAGGGGAAGAACCCTCTTTTCACATTCCCAAGCTTTGGAGACCTTGACTTTGACAGTGTGGAGCACACTGTAAGGTAGATTCCACTGTAGGGGAAAAAAGTGAGATTGTAAAGCTAAACTGAAATGGCTTTAAAAAGAAAATATCACCTTGTAGCAACAAAGATGTGACATGGTTGGACTTGATGACATGAGAAACCTCTTCCAACCCTAATGATTCTGTGATTTGGAGAATTAAAAGGCTGGCATACATTCAGAATGGACAGCAAAGTGTTGGGATATTTTTGTACCCTGGGAAATTCAGCAATGACGTTTGTACCAATATCTCTAATTGCAGGACCAATGGAAAGAGTCCTGGGTGTGCAGAAAACATAAAGTGATTTTTGTCAAAGTGAAACAAGTTAATATTTTTAATATTTGTGTCTCTAGGAATATTTTGAATGTGCTTTGACTGTTGCTACCATGTCCTTTCCTCGCTTTCCCTCATCCCAAAATCCACCTTGCTGTGAAGATTAAATAACCCTCTAAGCTGACCTGGTGGTTGAGATCAGCCCTGAGTTCCTGCTGGGGTTCAGCTCTCGAAAATTTTACCCATTCTGTGACACAGCAACTCACACAAGCTCTGTCCTAGTGTGTAACAACAGTGTGACATCACTGACACCACCCTAAAACATGGGCATTGAGGCAAGGATTGAGAATTGGTATAAAAACTGACTTCAAGTGGTGACCACATTAATGATTTGCATTAGCAGCTTGTTTTCTGGGGACCAAAGTGCCCAACCACCGGTGTACTGAAATTTATAGTAATGATTAAGTTCCTCCTTGCTTTACTTCACCCAAATTTCTCCCACTCCCAGCCAGTCATTCCTACCACTGAGGTGTTTTATGGTTCCAGCAGGTTTGTGGCAGAAGTTGAAGCTGTGAAATTATGACTTGTAGCAGCATTTTCTGGCTTAGCAACGTTGCCTTTCCAGAGGGAGATTTGGGGATCAGCCTCTTCTCCCAGGCAACCAGGACTGGTGGAAGTGGCCTCAAGTTGTGCCAGGGGAGGTTTTCTGGGGAAAATTGCTTCCCTGGAAGGGTGGTCAAGCATAAGAACAGGCTGCTCAGGGCAGGGCGGACTCACCACCCCTGGGAGTGTTCAAAGAATGAGCAGATGTGGCATTTCATGATACGGTTTATTTGACGTGGTGGGATTTGGTTGACGGTTGGACTTGATGATCTTGGAGGGCTTTTCCAACCTTAATGATTCCATGAATCTAAACCATGGCACGAGTAGCCCAAGGGTTGGAGTCCCTTGCTCTCCAAACCACCCGTGGTTCTCCCACTGCAGGAACCCTGCAGGGTCCCCTGTGTCCCTCACAGTGTGCTGGGGGCTCGGGGTGACCTCGTGGTCACCTCATGCTGGGGGCTGTTGGTGACAACCCAGCAGAGCTGCAATGGCTTAACACTCACTGCTTTTCCCACATGTTGGGGCAGCCTTTGTCCACCTGCTGCTCACCAGTTTTTAAGCCTCCTCTCTGTAGAAACACAACTCCCTGAGGTTTGCACCCGTATTTTGAGTCTAGCTGCAATTTGGCCGTGCAGAAGGGATGGTACAAACCTCATTTCCACCAGAAGCCTTGCTAATAAGCAGCACTGCAAAGCCCAGCAGTTCAAAAAGCCACCAGAAGTGCAAAGCCAGGTTTTAATTCCCCCTCTCCCTGCTGGTGGAGACACTGACTCAGCCACTGCCTGCCGGGGCAAGGCGGTGCCTTGGGCTCCCCATTCTGCAGTGCCAGCAAAGAACAAGCAGGAGAAACTCGGAGGTTTATCCATCCTGCATAAACACAAAAATGCAGGCTCAGTGCAAACAGAAGACAAATTAATCAAAAAGCCCAAAAGTTCTGGGATTAACCCAGGGCTGGCTCAGCGGTGGGACTTGGCCCTGGCTCTGTGAGCTGCTGCCATGAGGTGTCTGTGCAGATATCCACGGGCAGGGACATCCTGGGAGAAACTGCTCCCATTCCCAGCACCTGCCTGCTCTGTGGCTCGGCCACCCCCCTGCAGGGGCTGCCAACCCTCTCAGCTGATGCTCAGCCTCCTGCATGGGAGGAACAAGGCTCGTGGCTCAGATCCCAGCTGTCCTCGGCTTGACCTCAGCAACTCCTCAGGATTTGGCTTGCTGGGCTCCACTGCTCCATCTTTTTCCACATATGGATTTATAATCTCGTTGTTAATCTGGGAAGGAGTGAGGGAGGCAGGAGTTGGCCCATCTGTACCACCTCTCCCTGTTTCTGACGCCTTTGCTGGGGGGAAACTTTGCTGTCCAACCAGGCAACCCCTTCCTCTGATCCCTCCAAAGTGCTTTGGAAGGTGTCTCTCCATCTCACGTTCCAGCTGAGGTGTCCCCAAGCCACAGCTGGTTAAATTTCTCCTTTAGGACTTGAAAAAGCTTTGAGCACGTCCAGGACACCAACATCCCCCTGAGAATTGCTCTTAATTCAGATTTCCCTGTGACTGGGAGCATTGCCTACGAATATCCATGCAGGCTCGGAGGATTTGTCCTCTATTTTAACCCTCCAGAAAAAAAACTGCAAAGATCCCAATAAGCTGTTCTGACATCACTGAAATCTTCACAGTATCATGTGGGGCTTTGTGCAGTGCCTTTGTCAGGCATAATTAGCACTTTGAATGTGCACACATCAGATGGTGCTTGAATTGGAGAATTCCTTTAACCCCTCAGCCTCCAGCACATCCCTCTGCGTGTCCTGGAATGACATCTCCGGGAAGCAGCAGGAGCAGTGCTGGTTTCAGTGCTTTGCTTTGAGGCTTGATAAGGTACCAAATCAAAAGCAGGGAGTTTGTGCTCATTTCTCCATGTGTGGAAGTGGGTAATGGAAGGACTGAGGATTTTTACCATTTTTATATTGATTTCAGCGCTGAATGTCTTTCTTTCATGTCTTTGTGCACATCCAGCAAGGACACAGTGAGTTTAAATGGCTTGTGCAGCAACATCCAGGTAGAACAGGGTGACAAGCAAGTCTGTTAAAGGTGCTCAAGGCATGGGGGGATGTCAGGATAGAGAGAAACTGGTGTTTCTCTGCTGAATTCAAGATTTTTCTAAACAGAAAAAACACCCTCTTGGTATTCCAATGAATACAATTTTACTCCAAGGGGCTGGATTTTAAGGTTGGCAATCACAACCCATAAATGCAATCACAACCCATAAATACAATCACAACCCATAAATACAATCTCCAGGCTGAGCAAAGCACGGGGTCAGGGAAGGGCCGTGCCCTCGGCTGGCAGTGGGAGTCGGGCACGTTGGTGCTCACCTGCATCCCATGGGAATTCCTCTGCACCTCCCACCATGGGCACATCCCCAAACGGCATTCCAAAGGGGAAAACCCCGTGGAGTGGCAGAGGGTTGGGGCATGAGCGACAGACCCTGAGCTGATCTCTGCCGTGTCTTGGGTTGCTCTTGCAACGGGCTGTGCAAAAACCTTTGCTGTGTTTGTGGAGCAACTGGGGGAGCTAAAAGTTTGTTTCTTGACCCAGACCCGAGCCAGGCCCTGCACAGGACGGCCTGGCTTGGCCAGGACATACCCAGGACATACCCTGGTTGGGAGGGAGCCCTGGCCGTGCTCTGAGGAGCGGGGTGTGTGTCAGGCAGCTCTCCGAGCACGTGCACCATGTGCTGGCTCACACCTGCCAAGCCTCCCGCTGTCCTTCCCTCCAGGTTTAGGAGCAAATCCAAATGAACTCCTGTTTTTCTCTCTTCCTTGGCCCAAACCTTAAAAGGGGTGTTTTTGTATGAAATTGAGGAGTGATTTGCATACTTCATTTTCTTTACTCTCGCAAGCCCAAACAGTTCCCTTCCCCTCTCTCTCTGTCTCTCTCCCGACATCTGTTCCTGGATTTCTTGTTTTGTCCCTCCCAAATCCTAAACCTGAGATCCTGGAGCCTGCAGGGTGTTCCCAGCAGAGCACTGGGAGCCCAGGAGTGCCACCTCATCCCACCAGCACTGCCCTGTCTGCGTCCTCAATTCAGGGGGGTCGCACTTTCTGCTGCTCCTTTTGATCTGGGTCAATAATGGCCAAAACCAGCACGGAGGGGCCTCCTCCTCCCTCCCTCTTTGTTCCTCTTACGGCTCTTGGGAAGAGTTGAGGCTCCTGTTGGAATATGGGCAGGGATTGGGTGTTGTTTATTCACTCCATGCACGTGGCCAGCCCTGTAGAGGAGGAACAGGCACGAGCCGGGCACGGTCTGCCCCGGGATTTATGCAAATCTGGATATTTTTATGCCAATTTAGAGGCAACTGTCTGTCTTGTTGGGGGAAAAGTGGCAAGTCTGGCTACGAGCCAGAGCACAAGCCAGTCATTCTCTCCATGCCTGCTCCTGTCTGCAGGGAAGGGGCTCCCAGGGACGCTGTGCCGGGGGAGATCTGTGATTTCGGGGCCGGCTGGGATCAGGGATGGGAGCTGTTGGTCTGTGGGATGGGAGGAATAGGTGGAAGCCCAGACTGGGGAACTATTTCCTCCTTGCATATTCCCCTCCGCCTGTTGCTGGGGTTTTTCTTGGCTCGGTCTCTCCCAGATTCACATCTGGGCTGTCGATCCCACCCAGCTGCTGCCCCCAGCCCCAAGGTGTTGGAATACCGAGCTGCCCAGCTCTCCCAGCCAGGAGGGGCCGTGAGGATCTGCCTCCCACAGTCCCACCCTGCCCTTTATTTTTCCTAGACATCCCTTATCAGCCTTTCCCACCTCCCTGTTACAGCACTCGGGGAGAGAAGCCAAGAAATGCGAGGCTGAGCCACCGCAGGAAGCTCCGAATTATGTGTGAGGCTGGAAGTCTTGCAGCTGTCTCAGCCACGCGGAAAACTTTCCATAAACATTTCTGGATGCTCCAAGGGCTTGAAATGTGATTTGAAAAACAAAATAATACAAAAAAAAAGAAGCAAAAATTAGCGCTGGGGGATGTGAGTTTGATTGGAAATTCCGAAATTCTCTTTCAAGTTGCGGCTTCCCTGGACTGGGTGAAATAATTGCAGTGCGAGACTCGGAAAACGGGACCTCTTTGAGGTTTAAGGCTTTAAAGCTGCTCCTCAAGTGATAAGGGTCATGTGGAGCTCAAGTTTGCTGCTTGCAAAATTCATACAATTATTAAATTTAAACTGAAAGAAGGCAGGGTTAGGCGGGATATTGGGAAGGAATTGTTGGCTGTGAGGGTGGGCAGGCCCTGGCACAGGTTGGGCAGAGAAGCTGTGGCTGCCCCATCCCTGGGAGTGTCCAGGTTGGACCTGGAGCAAGTGGAAGGTGTCCCATGGCAGGGGATGGAACTGGATGAGCTTTAAGGTCCCTCCAACCCATCCCAGCCTGTGATTCTCCGATTAAATCTGCTCTCTGTAAATAGGGGGGAAGTTCTGGTTTTATTTCCAGTCTAAAGCTCCAAACCTTTTGCTGTTGTCGCTTTTGTTTCCAGTCGAATCTTTGGGAAGGGTTTTTTGTTTGATTTGGAATTCCTCACGCAAAACTGAGCAAAGGGATAGGAATGGCAAAAACAAGAGGGTTTGTTCCAGCCCACAATTGAAACCACACAGGGAGGGATGGGCTCTGCCACTTCCCAAGCCTCCCAGTCCCACTTTCAAAGCCATTTTGTTGCCTGAAAGTCCTGGAAAATCCCAGGGGACGCCTGTGGAAATGGGAATTTAACTCCTCATTGCAGTGGTGCTTTGATACTTAATTTTTTGAGGTTCTTAAAAAACCCCCGTTAGGTGCTTTATGGGCATTTCAGGGCACATAAATGCATTTGAAAGTTCAAATGTTAACCTGGAAAGGCCACCTTTTGAACTGCTGTTAATGCACCTCGTGGTGATAATTCACTCTTTGTCTTTCCAGCATATTTTAATTTTATTTAGTTAAATGACAAGCAAAGAAATATGATTTTTTATAAAATTTCAACTGAATTCTAATTTCAGCTGAAAGACAGCTTGGAAAAAATTATTAAATAGTAAATAGATGCCATTTGGTATCTCACAGAATAATAAACCAAATAAATTAAGAATTCAAATATAGCTTCTGACTAAGAGACTCTGGGTTATAATTGGCTGACAACACTTAGAGAATACTTTGTCTTCTCTAGGTGGCAAAAAAAGTCCCAAATTTAACATGAGGGGTAAATTACTCATCACTACAGCAGTTCAAACATCAGGTTGTCTTCAGGAAAAGAGGTAGAACCAGATAAATATCAATGTTTAAAATGAAAGTTTCTTGTGGTTTTAAGTTATGTTCAAAATTGTTGTTAATTAAACCCGCTCTGAGTTTGGTAGGAATGAAAGGGCAGGGAAG
Source organism: Acropternis orthonyx (assembly GCA_035583155.1). Classification (NCBI taxonomy): domain Eukaryota; kingdom Metazoa; phylum Chordata; class Aves; order Passeriformes; family Rhinocryptidae; genus Acropternis; species Acropternis orthonyx. Next base: position 2,111 of record JAWWEU010000286.1, on the reverse strand, counting down.
GTAATTCTCTGCCTAAATCTCAGTTCTGGCTTACAAAATCCTGGCTTATGCTAACAAAGCACAACAGGCACATCAAACCAGAGACTAAAGTGCACAAATATAATAATCTGGGGGCTTTTACTGCAGGTAATTAATTTCTGCACTTCCAAGGAGACTGGACTTTGTAGCCAGGAGAGAATCCAAGCTGGAAATCCCTTGCCAGCCAGACGAGTCTTTGTTCCTGTTTCCCCATATTTCAGGAGAGATATCTCTGTCGGAGTGGCGTTTTAACACTAAAATCATTTAAGGCCACTTGTGTCCACCGTGGAGGATATTTGTGACTGCCCAGGAACAACTCAGTGCTGTAATTTTATTAAATCCTTAGTGGGATTTCATCAGAGAGGTCGTTCCTATCTCTGTGTCGGGTTTCTGGGCTCTCCTGGGCCCCCTGGTCCAGCCCATCCCTCTGTCCTCGTTTCTGGGATGAGTCCTGGGTGGACACAAAGCTTGTTCCTGACCTTGGCTCCAAACACATGTTGAAATTTGGGCTGTCTCCATGTGGGGCAGTTCAGAGGAGGGTGATTTCCCCAGTGGCGATGTGGGAAACCTCTCGGGAACGGTCCTGCTTGGAGAGCAGGAGCGAGCAGGGTGGGGATGCTGCTCGCAGGTCCAGCAGCTCCGAGGGACAGGATGAGGCATTTCGCAGTCACACCAGAGGCTGACCTGTTTTCCCATTTTCTCTACCTTTAATACAGGTCTGATGGTGCCCTTTTTTACAGAGAAATATTTGCCCCAGAGCATCTCACAGACCCACAGCCCTTTAGGGGCCGGCTCTGGCCAAACGCTGCTTTTGGAGGTGGTGAAAGCCCGAGATGAGCTCCGCTGGTCAGAGCAGGGTGTTAAAACACCACATTTGTGGGTCTGACCCCTGGGTGGGACTTTTAAGGTGATCCTTGTGGGTCCCTTCCAGCTCAGAGCGTTCTGGGTGGCTCAGCAGGACCTTGGAATTGCTGTGCTGAGCTGCAAACACGAGGGGTGGGTGGCCCAGAAATCGCAGCACGGTGGGGAGATGCCTCCTTGAAGTCCTGAAACCAGGATGGGTCTGCCCCCAGTTCATGGTGAGCTGGAAGGGACCCAACTTCTGGCCCTGCACAGAATCCAGAGGGCACTTGGAGGAGCTTCCAGAGGAAGGTGCTGGGATGCACAGGAGAGGAGATGTTCCACCCAGTGGCTCTTGCTGTGCCACATCCACCTCCCTCGTGGCAGCAGGAGCAGGGCTTCCCTCTGCCTCCCCCTCTGCCTCCTGAAGGAAAGCCTTCCCTGCTGTTCCTTTGGGGGGCTGGGAGCAGCTGCAGCTGGTTCCTCTCTGCTCCTGGGATATCCTCCCTCTGGCCCTTGGAGAGGGGAGGTCAAAGGATGCGGGGTTGCTTTTATTTGAGGGGTTAAATTAAACACAGATTTTGCCCTTTCCTGTGCCTTGTGCACCAAAGAAGAGAAAAGCACATTTCCTTACTGCAGCCTGAGTCCTGCCCCTTTGAAAATTAACTCTTGGGCATGGCTGCAATACTGGTTTCTGGGAAAAGCTGGATGTGTTGCAGTGCCGGGCTCTGAAGCTGTTCCCATCCAACATTAGAACAAAGCCATCTGCCAGGAGTCCTTGTAGCTCTGCCAGACCACTGAACTGGCCCATGCAGGACAATTCTGGGATGGTTCTTGAGCACCTCATAAAACCCTGTTAACGCAGATGTTACACCATCCCGGCTTTTATGTGGCATTCCGGAGGATTCCAGTTGCATTAATGGCTGTGTGTGTGTGTTTTGTGATATGGAGGGGGGGAAATAGTCCGGTGGGGACTAGAAGGGAACTGAATTACATCCTGCTTGGGCTGTAAGTGAAAATTAAACTGGAATTTCCCCAGGTGGAAGGCCAGCAGTGACTGTGCAGCTCAGCTGGGCTCTTTCCCTCTGCTTTCCACACCACTTCTCCTGCCTGGAGTCATTACAAGGCAGGACAGTTTGTGTTTCCATTTTTATAGGTAGATCCACATTTATGAGCTCTTTGAGGCTTCGTTATTGCTCTTTTGGTGGGCAGTAACTGCTGGAGTGTAATTAAGACCTGAATGATTATGGTGA
>JAWWEU010000285.1:0-16155 GCA_035583155.1 Acropternis orthonyx | reverse complement strand
TGAGCAGGCTCCCCAGGGCAGTGGGCACGGCCCCGAGGCTGCCAGAGCTCCAGGAGGGTTTGGACAACGGGACAAGGACAGGACTGACTCGGATTCATGATCCCTGGGGGTCCCTCCCAGCTCAGGACTCTGTGGAATCTCCCTCCTTCCCTCCCCGGGGGTGGGAGGGGAGGGAGAAGCCCCCTCCCCAGGACTCACCAAGACCCCCCACGACCACGCAATCCCTCAGGCCGAGGGGCTTCCCCAGCACTCGGAACTGCTCGGCGATCTGGTAGGCGAGTTCCCTGGGGGGGGACACGGGGCCAGCTCAGGGCCAGGGGCCAGGGCCAGCGCCAGGGGGGCCCCCCGGGGGTCTCGGGGGTACCTGGTGGGCGTCAGCACGAGGCAGAAGATGCCAAAGGGATCCTCGGAGAGCACCTGAAGCACGGGCAGCACAAAGGCAGCCGTCTTCCCGCTGCCCGTCTTGGCACAGCCCAGGCAGTCCCGGCCTAAGGGGAGGGATGGGGAGGGGGATCAGGGGGCGATCCAGGGGGTGGGATGGGATGGGAGCCATGCCTGGTCATTCCCGGGGGCTGAGGAGGGTCCGGGATGGGCCGAGGGTGTGACAGGAGACGCGAGGGGCCCTTCCCGGGACGGGACGGGGGATCGCGCCGGGGGGGTGCGGGGGGGCAGGACGGGGGTACCGCGAGCCGCCCTCCAGGAGGTGCCGGTCTCACCCTGCAGCACGGCCGGGATGCAGGCGGCCTGCACGGGCGTGGGCCGGCTGAGCCCGACCTGCCGGGCCTGCTCGGCGAGCCACGGCGAGAGCCCGAGCGCCCGGAACGCCGCCATGCCCGCCCCACGTGCGCCGCCCCTCCCGGCGCGCCGCGATGGCGTCACGGCCGTTCCCGCCCAACCATTGGCCGCCTCCCGCCGGCCGCGCCCCCTCTCCCCCCCCCCGCCCGTGGCGTCGCGGCGGTGACGTTGCCCCTCCTCGCGTTCCTATTGGCGGTCGCCATGGAGACGGCGGGCGGGCGCTTCCGGGTTCGTGTCGGAGGGAGGGCGCCATGGCGGCGGCGGCGGGGCCCGGCGGGGAGGCGGACGAGCTGTTCGACCTCAGGAACAGCTTCTACATCGGCGCCTTCCAGGCTGCCATCAACGAGGCGCAGCGAGCCAAGGTCGGGGCCGCGCCGGGACGGGAGGGAAGGAGGGAGGTGGTTTTTTGGGGCGGGGGGGGGAAGGGTCGTGGGGTTTGGGCCTCCCTCAGGGCCTGAGGGGAAATGGCGGCGCCCCGAGGGGGAGCGGGGGACGAGCAGCAGCAAGACGAGAGGGCTCGGGTTTAAATCGCCTCAGGTTCATTCGGGTATGGGGGTGAAATTCTTTGCAGGGAGAGCGATGAGGGGTTGGAATAACGTGCCCGGAGAGGGGGTGGATTCTCCAGCCCTGGGAGGGGTTTAAGGGCACAGTCTGTTGGGTCAAGGGGCGGGTTGGGTGATCTCAGAGGTCTCTCCCGGTTTATTGGGGGATTTATTTTTTTAAGGATAAAAAGCCTTTGAGCAAGGGGGTGTGTTTTTTTTGTGCAAACCCCGATGCCGGGAAATAAACAGAATAAAAGAGGAGCTGCTCGTGTAAAGACACGGTATTTATTTCTCGTTAAGCAGCGATGTTTATTCCCAGCCTTGGGAGGGCAGCCGGCTCCTGCTGGATGAACTAGCTGCACTCAAGAGCTGCTAAATAAATCATTTATACATTTCAGGCACACAGTTTCGACATTTAACGTAGATATTTATAACCAGAATCTGCTTTTGGCTCTACTTTTAGGTGGTCTTTTCTTCTTCTTTCACCCCCTGGGGGTCGTTTTTGATGTTCATCATCAGCACGGCCTGATCCAGATTCTCCAAGTGATCTGAGCCTCCTTTAAACATCAAAAATCTACAAGATTTATGGCTTTGTATTCTGTTGTGGTTTATTCCTGCTGTTCTTTCTATAATAACAGACTCAGGTCTGCTGAGCAGGACATGGGACAGAACAGAATAACGAGCTAAATCAAAATATCACACAATTTTCTCCCCCAGCCCAGCAAAGCAAAGGACTTTCGTTAATTCAATTAACTTGCTGTTGGCTCATTCCTATGCAAAGCATGTTCCAAAAATCTGTTCCATATTAACAGCACATGCTGGGAATCTTTTCCTGGGTGGTCTCTGGCTTCCTTCAGCCTCTCTTGGTGGGATTTTGGAAGGTCTTCACCACTTTGGAGTTCGGAGCTGGTTCGCTGGACACACGTTTGGTTTTGCTGGTTCTCTCTGGAAAGTCCTCTCAGGTGTTTTTAGGAGTTTTGTAGCTGCTCAGAGCGAAGTTTTATTGGAGGATTTTTGCAGCTCTCGCAGAAGATACGTCTGGGACGGACAGATTTCCACACGTCCCATGGCCAGAAAAGTGTGCCTTCAGCTAGAATTTAAATCTAAAGTTGTACTGAAAGCTCGGAAATGTTGATGCCAAAGTGGTTTATTTGTACGGGTTTTTATGGGTTCTTCCCTCCCCGCCCCTCCCGCAGCCGTCCAGCCCCGAGAAGGAGGTGGAGAGGGACGTGTTCCTGTTCCGGGCTTACATCGCGCAGGTGAGGGGCGGGAGGGGGCGGGAGGAACCGCGGGATGGGGCGGGAGGAACCTCGGGATGGGCGGGATGAACCGCGGGATGGGGCCGGAGGAACCTTGGGATGGGGAGGGATGGGGAAGGATGAACCGCGGGATGGGCTGGGATGAACCTCGGGATGGATCGCGATGGGTCAGGGTGGATCGGGATGGATCACGATGGGTCAGAGTGGATCGGGTGGATCAGGATGGGTCAGGGTGGATTGGGATGGGTCAGGATGAGTCAGGGTGGATCGGGATGGGTCAGGGTGGATCGGGTGGATCAGGATGGGTCGGGATGGATCAGGATTGGTCAGGGTGGGTCGGGGTGGATCAGGATGGGTCAGGGTGGATCGGGATGGGGGATCCTGAGTGGGGACACTCCTGGGTGCCCTGTGCTGTGGGGACACCCCCCTGTGCACCCTGTCCTGAGTGGGGACACCCGGGGGTGCCCTGTGCAGGGTGGGGTGCCCGTGCAGGCTGTTCGGGGTGCCTGTGCCCGTCCGTGGGTTGGTGTTGCTGTTCCCGCGGGGGGCTGGGGAAGTGCCGGCCGTGCCTGGCAAAGGAGGAGCTCAGGGGCCGGCTCTGTCCCCCTTCTTCCCAGAGGAAATTCGGGGTGGTGCTGGATGAGATCCGGGCCGGGGCCGGCCCCGAGCTGCAGGCGGTGAGGATGTTCGCGGAGTACCTGAGCTCCGAGAGCCAGAGGTGGGTGGGACCGGCCCCGGGGGCCGCGGGGTGGGGTGGGAAGGGATGGGATGGGGTGGGATGGGATGGGATGGGATGGGATGGGGAGTGTGGGATGGGATAGAGTGTGATGTAAGGGAATGAAGTATGAGGTCATGTAATGTGTAATATGATATGATGTGATATCATGTAATAAGATACAATTTAATATAATGAAGTATACAATATTATGTAATATGATATACCATGTAATGCAATGTAATATAATAAGATGTTATGTAGTTATATTATATAATGTAATGTGATATAAGGTATGGCATAATATAATGTAATATGACATCATATGATATAATATTACATCATATAATAAGATATATACTGTATTGTGATAAGGTATGACATAATGCAGTATGATATCATATGACATAGTGTAATATAATATGAAATACAATATGATGTAATACGTATAATGACATCGTGATATTATAAAATATAAACTCAAATAACAAAATATAAAATTGTGTAGTAAATTGAATTATATAATGAAATCATGTACAATAATGCAATTATATTATAGGATATAAAATAATAGGATATAGCATACAGTGATATAATGATATTCTATGATAAAATATAAAACTAAGTAACATAATTTTATACAGAACAGAATAAAATAATACAGACTAGAACACAATAGAATCCAATAGAACAACTCAAGAATTCCCAACAAGGGAGTGTTTCCACCTGAGAAGTTTCTTGCCGAACCAATGGTTCCATTTGTGTGGTGTTGCAGTGACTCTCAAAAAGGGAGAAATCCCAGAATCCCCGACTGGTTTGGGTTGGGGGCCCCTCAAAGCCCACCCTTGCCGGGGGCAGAGACACTGCCAGGGGCTGGGGCAGCCGCACAGCTGCGTGGCCAGCCTTGTTCCCCTCCCTCAGCCCCAAACCAATCCCACATCCCCCCCTTCGCCCTCGCCAGGGACGCAATCGTGGCTGAGTTGGACAAGAAGATGGCCAAGAGCGTGGATGTGGCCAACACCACGTTCCTGCTCATGGCAGCCTCCATCTACTTCCACGACCAGAACCCCGACGCGGCCCTGCGGGCCCTGCACCAGGGGGAGAGCCTGGAATGGTGAGTGGAGCCCCCCTGGGTGGCGGGAGGGGCAGCAGAACCTCCCCCTGCTCCGCAGGAAGGGCATTCCTGAGCTTTGGCTGCGCTCTGGGAAGCCTTGGAAAGCACCAAGAGGCTCCTCAGAGGTTTTGCTTTCGAGGCATTGAGGGGACTCGGTGCTTTTCCTGCTGCTGCTCCCCTGGGGAATGTGAGAGCCTGGTTATTGATCCACGTGGGCTCTGCTGGTGCTCCCCTGGGGAATGTGAGAGCCTGGTTATTGATCCGTGTGGGCTCTGCGTTGCTGAGACGGGCACTGTGGCACGCAGGGAGCTGGGAGGAGGCTGCCAGGGTCACACCATGGGGTCACAGAGTGGTTTGGGTTGGAAGGACCTGAAAAAGCATCCTGTTTCCCACCCCTGCCATGGGCAGGGACACCTCCCACCAGCCCAGGTTGCTCCAACCTGGCCTTGGACACTCCCAGGGATGGGGCAGCCCCAGCTTCTCTGCCCAAGCTGTGCCAGGGCCTGCCCACCCTCACAGAGAGGAATTCCTTCCCAATATCCCATCTGGCAGTGGGAAGCCATTCCCTGTGTCCTGCCCCTCCATCCCTTGGCCCCAGTCCCTCTCCAGCTCTCCTGGAGCCCCTTTAGGCACTGGAAGGGGCTCTGAGGTCTTCCTGGAGCCTTCCCTTCTCCAACCTTGGACACTTCCAGGGATGGGGCAGCCACAGCTTCTCAGGGCAACCCGTGCCAGGGCCTCATCCTAGAACATCCTGAGTTGGATCCCACCAGGACCCTGGAGTGCAGCTGTGGCAATCCATTTTATTCTTGTTCCTGCAGCATGGCCATGATGATCCAGATCCTCCTGAAGCTCGACAGGCTCGATCTGGCCCGGTGGGTTTGTCTCCTCCTGCTTTTTAATGGGGCTTGCGTGGGGAGGGCCTTGAGAGGAGAAGACTCAGCACCTGCAGTGGACACAGCACCTTTTTGCTCTTAGAGTTGCCAAAAATGCAGGTGACAGAGCTGGGAATGGCCAAAGGCAGAGCTGGACCTTGAGGTTTGATCTTCCCTTCAGCAGGACATGGTTGGAACCTCTAGGGAAGGAAACCAGGAAGGTGTTTCTTGGATTGTTTCAGTGAAATATTGAGGTGTTTGTCACATTCCCAGCTCAGAGGACTTGAGAGGAGAAACCACAACCCTTTGTTTATGTCTCAAAGAAGTTGTTTTCTTTCTGGTGTGTCATTCCAACTTCTGCTCCTGCAGGAAGGAGCTGAAGAAGATGCAGGAGCAGGATGAGGATGCCACTCTGACCCAGCTGGCAACTGCCTGGGTGAACCTGGCCATGGTGGGTACCTGGAGTGGGATCAACACCTGAGAAACCACAAGGAGTTTGTTCCTGAGGGCTCTTTCCACACCAGGATTTCAGAGGAACACCCAGGGCTGAGTTTTTAACACTTGCTTCAAGTGCACAGGAACTCTGGGGACTTGGTTCAGTCTGGGCTGCTGGCAGGGAGCTCTTCCTCCTCAGAGCAGGAGCCAAACCACTCTTCAGTAATTCCCAAAACATCCCAGCGCAGGAATGCTCTGCTCCTGGCACCCAGACTCCAAGGAAAAATCTTTCCCTGCTTAGAGCAGGGAAGAGTCAGAGAAAAGCACTGACAGGCCAGAGAGGGGATTGAAAATCAACCTCCCACCAGGAAACGCCATGAAAACAAACCCCTGGGTTTGGGATGAAATCTCTCACATGCAGCCCTGGCCTTAAATTAGTGCAGGGCTGGGTTTGCCTCAAGGTCTTGGTTTCCATGAGGAATCCCCACCTCTAAGTGGAGAAGCCACTGCCTGTGGAACCTTCCTGGATCTAGAACCTTCCTGGATGAAGAACCTTTTGAGAACCCGTAGCTGAACTATAAAAATCTCATTTTGGATCCTTTATTACGTCAAAGCCCCGAAGCGGTTCTTTTGAAGTGAGGTTATTTTTTTCTTTCTGAAGGCAAGGCTGGCTCTTTTGATCACTGAAGTTGTTCCTAATATTTAATACTTTTTGCATTTCTTTGATCTGCTCTGTTGTGGTGCGGGAGATCACAGGGATGCCACCACCTGGCACTGTTGGTGCTCTGGCATTTCACTTTGTCACCTCAGAAATGAACTTGGTGCCTCCAGAGTGCAGAGGCTTCTCAGCAGCAGGTGATGGAGCTGTGGGTGTTTTGTCTCCTCCCTTTTGCAGGGAGGGGAGAAGCTACAAGATGCTTACTACATTTTCCAAGAGATGGCAGACAAATGTTCCCCCACCCTCCTCCTGCTGAACGGACAGGCTGCCTGTCACATGGCTCAGGGCAAGTGGGATGATGCTGAGGGAGTGCTCCAGGAGGCTCTGGACAAGGTACTCCCTGGTTTTCCCACCCCTCAGGGGGGTGTTGAGGAGCACAACCTGGTAAAATTCCTGAAAATCCCAACTGGTGTCACTGGGCGTGGTCGCTGGTTGTGGAATCCCGGGATCGTTTGAGGTGGAATCCCAGAGCGGTCTGGGTTGGGAAGGACATTGAAGGTCATGGAGTCCAACCCTCCACCTTCCACCATCCCAGATTGCTCCACCCTTGGCCTTGGGACACTTCCAGGGATGGGGCAGCCACAGCTTCTCCGGGAAATCCATTCCAGCCCCTGCCCACTCTCCCAGGGGGGAATTCCTTCCCAGTATCCCATCCATCCCTGCCCTCTGGCATTCCCTGGCACCTTTGTGAGTCCTGGTAACCCTCCCTGCCCCACATTGCCCTCTCCAGGGGTTGGGCAGAGCTGGGTTGATGCTGTAGGTGACCCAAACCAGTGGCTGTTGCTCTTTGCAGGACAGTGGCCACCCTGAGACCCTCCTCAACCTCGTTGTCCTCTCCCAGCACCTGGGAAAGCCACCAGAGGTGAGACCTCCTTTCATTGTGTGTTCCTGGGCAATCCAAGAAACTTTGCCTGGCTTTGGGAATTCTGTGTGTTCCCAGCAGGATTTGGGCATTAACAAATGGAATAGTTCTGGGGGTGGGGGAACTCACAACCTTAATAAAGTCTTTGTGGAAATACAAGGGACGTGGATGTCCCTGCCCACGGAAGGGGTTGGAATTAGATGATCTTTAAGGTCCCTTCCAAGCCAAACCATTCCATAATTCCATGATATTGACAGGAGGGGGCCTGGACAAAAAAAACAAATCTCTGGAGTTCCAAGTTCAGCTCTTACTGATTTTTTTTCCCTTTTTTACTTAAACCCGCCCTTTAAAGTTTAAGTCTTATTATTAATTTCAAGGCCATGCACAGGTCTGACTGGTTTTAACTGGGGCTGCTGCCGCTGAGGACACAGAAAATGAGGTTTTTAGCTGCAAAGAAGCACTTTTGAGGTGTGATGGGTTGCACTCTTGGCTTCTCTTTGTGTTATTTCAATATTTAACTTCCCTTTTTCTCCTCCCCGCCAGGTCACAAATCGTTATTTGTCACAGCTGAAAGATGCTCACAAAAACCACCCCTTCATAAAGGAGTATCAGGCAAAGGTAGAGAATAGAATAGAAATAATGAATATAAAATTGAATTTATGGAGGTGGGATGGGCCCAGTGGGTTCTTTACCTCAGGGGGCAGCTCCATCACTCATGGGTAGGTTTTTCCAGCCCTTGGGATGGGAGAGGTTTTGGGAAAGACAAGCCAAGGTGGGATGTTCCTGAACATGGCACCATCTGGAAAGAAAACAGCTTCCTAATCCGAGTGGGAGTTTGTTGCCATCAGAGGGAATGTCCTCCCAGGAGAGGGAATTTGGGGAGAAGAGGGGAATGAAACAAACTGGGGAAAAATGGATGCAGGTGATCCTGTTTCTTGGAATTCCTTTAGCCTCAGGGAGCTGGTGGTTCTCTTCAGCTAAAGCAGAGTTGATTAAATGACTAGTAAACTTTAGATTTGCTCATTTCTTTTTTGCCTCTGGTTGCAGGAGAACGACTTTGAGCGGCTGGCCCTGCAATACGCTCCCAGTGCCTGAGGGGACAGGCTGTGCCCACCCCTGGGGCACCTGGGAACTGTGCAAATCCTCCCTGGAAACGTGGAAAACCCCCTGTGCCACCCAGCCTGGCATCACTTCACCCTGGTGGTCGGGCAGGCTGGGGCTGCCCCTGTGCCCAACACCCCCCTGTGGGGGCCGAAAGCCTCGCCCGGGCCCTGAACTCTGGTTAAACTGCAGTGCAAATCAGGAGCGTGCAACACTGTACCTTAAACATTCCTAATAAAGCCTTTTCTGGATCCTTGTGCCCCCTAATTCCTGGAGTTCAAGGGATTCCCCCTCCCAAGAGCGAGCCCTGGCAGCGAGGGTTTGATGGTGGGAGAGCCTGAAGGAGCCCCGTTCGGTGCTGCTGAGAGGGGAGAACTCCCACAATAAAACTAATCTGCCTGTAATAGGCTCAGCCTGAGCCTTAGAAGTGTCCTGGAGGCAGGACACGTGCCCTGGAGCCAGGACATCCCTCCTGCAGCACGTGGGTCACTGCATTGTCACCAACCCCTGCACCAGGACCTGCCTTGTCTTGGGAGCCAGCGCTGTGATTGTGGCCTCGGGCTCATCTCTTGACCAGATGTCCCCATGGAACCTGACCTGGAATACTGGGATTATCTTTGGAATTGTCATTTGGGGAAGGGAGAGCTGCACTCTAAATGTGTCCCGCGGGTGCTTCCTTTGTGCCCCCCTGGCCGTGCTGGCCCTGAAAGGGCCCCTTGTGGCCTCCCTTGGCTCAGCAGCTCCTCTCAGTGAGGGGTTTATTCACGGCCCGGCCTGGGATGAATGTGCCCTTTGTGGAGCTGTCTGAGGGAGACCTGAAAGGGGCTTGTGTGTTCAGGGCAGCCATTCCCCACTTGATGGGCCATGATAAATTGACTTAAAAATGTAAACAATAAAAGCAAGTGGCTGAGGGGGATTTGGGGAGGTGGGGTGGGGTTGGGGGGGGACACCTCGAGGGGAAAGGGGGTTGTGTTTTCTCACTGCTGCCCCACAGCAATTAGAGGTTGCAGGGGGCTTGGATGACTTTAAATTTTGAATTAAATTTCGAAATCAAACTCATTTCTGCTTTGTCTCTTCCTTTCCCCAATCAGGCTCAGGTTCAGGTTACAGCTGGTGGTGCCTGTGATGCTGATGGAGGTGACATTGAGTGAAGTCTTTCACCAGGTGGTGACCTTTGCATCTTACAGGTGTATCCCATTATTCCAGACCCTTCTCACACTGCAACAGGTGCCCAGAGTGAGCTGTGATGGTCCATTGGATGGTCACTCTCTGCTGAGGGGCCTGTGAGGAGGGGGTGGATCTGCTGCTCCTCCAAGGCTGGTGCTCAGAGGTAGGGGAAAATACCTGCAGGAACGTTTCTTTCTGTGTATTAAGGGGGGAAAAAAAAAACGTTGGAGGGTGAGAAAGTGTTGAAAGGAGAAGGTTTGGTCTGGGGCTTTAAGGTTTGATAGGGGCCTTAAGGTTTGGCCAAGGATTTTAAGGTTTGGCCAGAGGCCTTAAGGTTTGGCCAGGAATTTTAAGGTATGATCTTGGATTTTAAGGTTTGGGCAGGGGCTTTAAGGTTTGGCCAGGAGTTTTAAGGCTTGGTCAGGGATTTTAAGGTTTTGTCATGAGTTTTAAGGCTTAGTCTTGGATTTTAAGGTTTGGGCAGGGATTTTAAGGTTTGACCAGCAGTTTTAAGGTATGGTCTTGGATTTTAAGGTTTGGTCTGGGATTTTAAGGTATGGCCAGGGGCTTTAAGGTTTGCTCAGAGGGTTTGAACACGGAGCAGCTCTGCATAGCTGGACAAGGTGCTGTGTGGCCCTTCCGACCCCCACGACCACCCAAAGGGCTCTTTCCCGCCGTTCTACCAACCCACTGCCATCTCTCGAGAGCGAAACCCCGCTGTTTAATCCCCGTTCCCCGCTCCTGGAGCCACTCCAGCCCCGTCCTCCCCGCGGAGCGGCCGAATTACGGGGCCACGCACAAACCACCCCCGGGGGCACCCACCCACCGCGCCGCCGCCCCCCTCCGCGAGCCCCGAGGGGGGCCGTGCCGTGCCGAGCCGTGCCGTGCCGTGCCGTGCCGTGCCGTGCCGAGCCGTGCCGAGCCGTGCCGGGGGGGCGGCTCCTGCCGCCGGTACCGCGCGGGGGCAGCGCGGTCGGAGCGCGGTCCCGCCCGCCGGAGCCTGCGCGGGGCCCGCGGGCAGCGATGCCGCCGCCACCGGAGCCCATGCCCGGCTACGGGACCCTGCTCCGCCGGGGCTACGGCAGCCTGGCCCAGGCCGCCCGCGGCTGCGGGGACTGCGGCTGGGAGCTGGCCCGCCGGACCTGGGCCGAGAACGCGTACCTGGGCTGGGCGGAGGTGCTGCTGTGCGGGGTCTGCGCGCTGGGCTGGACCGCGCTGCGCCGCGCCTGCTCCCGCAGCATCTTTCGGGTCAGTCTGGGGATGGGGGAGAACGGGGATGGCCATAGAGGTGACCGGGGATGAGGATGGGGGGAGAACGGGAATGGGGATGGAGAGGACTGGGCGTGGGGGACAACCGGAATGGGGAGGGGGGAGACCTGGGATGGAGAGAACCGAGGACGGGCATGGAGGTGACCGAGGATGGGGATGGGGGGCACCGAGGATGGAGGGGATGGAGCTGGTGGCTCCCGGGGCTGGCCGCCTCTCTCGGGTCGGACCGGGGACCGGGGATCGCCCTCCTTCATCCGCGGGGTTGGATGCGCGGGGTTAGCGCCGTCTCCGGCTCTTGGGGGTGTGCAGTGCGCCCCACGCCTTCCCCCGCGGCTGCATCCCGGAGGAACGAGCGTCCCCCTGCACCGGGAGAGCGTCTCCCGCCCCCTTTCCCATCTCTGCATCCCGAAAAGGCTGAGGGCTATTTCTTCCAGGTTATTCCCAGCTTGTTCCTTGCCTTCCCCCGCGGCTGCATCCCGGAGGAACGAGCATCCCCCCGCGCCGGGGGGGAGCCCCCTCGGTCCCTCCCCCGCTCCCGCATTCCCATCGCTGCATCCCATCGCGGTTCTTCCCTCCAGGTTATTCCCGGCTTGTCGCCTTGCTGGGGGAAGGAGAGGGACGCGTTTCTGCGTGTCCCCCGTGATTGGCATGGAAAATGTCCTTCGCTGCCCGGCGGAGGGACAGAGGGAGGGAGGGAGGGATGGCTGGCTCGGTGCTGCAGTGCTGGGCTGACCTTCCTGCGAGCGTGGGGATGCAGGGATGCTCCCGGCCGGCCTTCCCAGCCTCCAGAGGGGCTTGCTGGCCTCTGTCCCCCCCTCTAAGGTGGCACTGTGTGAGGGACAGGCCGAGCAGGACATCCCTGAGCCCGAGCAGCAGCTCTGCTTCTCTTCCCTCGCGTGCAGGGAAAGCAGAGCTCCCCTCTCCTTCCAATGGCTCCGTCCCAGCCGATTTCTTCCACGCTGCTTTCCTAGAGAGATGCCGAGCACTCTGCTCTGGGATTGCCCCGGCCTCGGGAGGACTTTAAAGGCAGAAGCAGAGGGAGGATCTGGGGTCAGGGGACAGTCCTCAGCTCCTGGGGACACATGGGGGACACCCTTTTCCCACGGTGACACGAGGCCTTGAGCAGCTCCAGGACAGGCCTGGTTCCTTGGCTGAGCTGCTTCCTCTGGAGGCTCCTCACGGATCAAAGGCATCCCTGCATCCCTATCCCGAGTCACTGCTGTCCCTCTGCCCTCCGAGGGGCTCCTCCTTTGCTGTTCTTTGCTTATCCAGTGATGTCAGGCAGGTCCTGACCTTGTGCAAGGTCCAGTTGGAGTCCTCTGGAGCACTTTGAAGTGGCTGTAGGCCAGGAATGTGCTGGGGAAGGGAGGAGGAATGTCGTGTCACCCTGAATTTCCCCTGCTTTCCTACCCGCCCTGCCTGGGATGGGCAGCATCCAGCCCCTGGGAATGCTGGAGGGAAGTGCTGCAGGTAATTCCCTTTGTGCTGCAGTTCCCCTGGCAGAGCTCCTGCCCCCTTGGAGGGGCCTGGCAGCTCCTGTGGGTGCCGAGGTGCCGTTCCCTCGGGAATTGGGTCACACCTGTAACTGCAGAAGAGCGAGGGGGGGTTGTTGGGGGCCGGTTGCTGCCGCTCCCTCTCCGTGTGTTGTGACCCCAAGCGGTGCTCCAGCGGCATCAGCTTTCTCCCAGAGCAAGGGCAGCAGCAGGGAGAGGCAGCTCTCTCTGCATATATGTGTTTGAAAAGCATGGGAAGCTTTTCCTCTGCTGGAGCTGCTGTTGGAAAGGATGGAAAAGTTGTTGTGTTTTTCCTCTAAAACCTGCCAGGAAATCAGTTTGTGCTTCGTGGCTCCCATAGGGGCAGTGCCAGAGTGGGGGTCTCTCAAGGCGGGGAAATCAGGGAGAGAAAGGACCTGTTTGACCCTGGGAGGGAACTTCTCCCCTGCTCAGGGCTTTGCTTCCCTGTGCACACTCGGAACATCCTTCCTCATTCGGGATCTCTGCGTGTTCCCTGCAAGAACCGAAATGCTCAGGGGCGACAAAATGACTCTGCTCAGTGTCCGAGGAACGTTCCTCTCCCTGCCTTTCGCTTCTAGACCATAAACCCCGTGATCCTCTGCATCTCAGAGGAAGTGACTCTCACCACAAGAGCACAAGGTGATGCTTCCTCAGCTCTGGCCACAGAGCTCCTGTGAGAAACGAGTGTGTTAAAGCCATTTCCCCCTTCCTGTGCTCTCTGTTCGTGTCAGCGGGTGCAGAGAAGGGGGACTGGGCTCCTGCTCCTCTCCCAGGACCCCCAGCAGCATTTATCCCTGACATCCCTGGGGACTGGGCTCCTGCTCCTCTCCCGGGACCCCCAGCAGCATTTATCCCTGGCATTTGTGGCACAGAAGGTCCCAAAGCTGGCTTGAAGAAGCAGGAAAATTTGTGCAGGGGTTTGGTTTGGATTTGAGCGTGGATTTCCACCTGTCCCAGGGGCTGGGTTGGTGCTGATGCTTTAGGTGTGGTTTTCTTGTCCTTCCTGTTGCTGCTTCTTCATGGAATCCTCAGTGCAAATACAGAAAGGGGTTGTTTTAGGGTAGGGAGATCCCAATTAACTGAGGGAATGTGGATTATTAGGCAGGGAAAGCCCCCCCCAGAGTCAGCTATTTTGGGATATGGGTGTCCCTGCAGAGACCAGAGGGACAAATCCATCCCCTCTGGGGTCTGCCCTGGGGGGGGGGGGGGGGCCGGACTCAGCTCTTTGTCCAGTTGATTTCTGAGTGCACAAAGGTGGTGCTCTCTCTGTGGGAGCTCACTGGGGCTGCAGCCCATCTCCAGAAATTAAGACTAAGCTAGTTCTGGGAAATACTCCCATCCCTGGAATCTTCCTTGGGTTCTCTCCCCATCCTCCCCCTGAGCTCTGTCACTCACTCAAAGCCCTTGGGTTGTCCCCTGTGTGACACCAGCCAGCCCTGAGCAAGTTTGATTAAAAAGCAGCAACCTGAGCCCCCCTCTGTGTGTGTTATTTAAACACCCTGGAGGGCACCTGAGCCTGGCCCTGCCAAGGCCAAGCTCTGCTGGAACAGGACCAGGCAGCTCCACTGGGGAAAGGCTGGCACACCTGAGGCTCAGCCTGAGCAGGGCAGGGAAAACTGGGAGCCCACCTGGATTTTGGGCATGAGGACAAGCCCAGGCAGGGGCTTTCAACCCTCACCCACCCTGAGCCATCTTTGCTGCTGGGACTGAAATCCCTGATGTGAGCCAAGAGTGAGCAAAATCCTCCCAGTGTGCTGGAGCTGGGGGTGGTGCTCAGGTGTCCCCTCTGGATTTGTTCTGCAGTGGGGGAACCTTCTCCAGTGTTTTTTTCCCAGTGGTGTCCAAATTTGTAGGACGTTGCAGTGTCCTCTAGAGAAGGAAAGGCGTGGTGTGTGCACTGAAAAACGTGCTCTGGGAAGCCAGGCTGGAAATGAGGGATACAGGGCAGCCCCAGGAAGGAGCTGGAAAGGGGGGAGGGCTCCTGCTCTCCCTCTCAGCGATGTTCTCCATCCTACAGCACTATCAAGCTTTATTTTTCCAAGCCCCAGCACTCTGGGTGTGTGTCCTGGAGGGGGGACTGTCCCCAAAAGTGACCACCCAACACAGTGAGAGAGCAGAGGGGCTGGGAGGAGGCGCCGCCGCTTCCTCCCCTGGCTGGAAGCACAAACCCTGGAAACTCCAAACGGCAGAAAAGCCACAACAATGGGCTCTTTCTTCCCCCCCTGGAGTGAGGCAGCTCAGCGGGGGCTGCTCTCCCTGCCCTGCTGGGTCAGCACTGGGGCTTGGGGGGGGATCCTGCTCTTCTCTCTTAGAGGTGAGGAATCAAAGAAGGAATCGTGTCTGTTTGGGGTTTGGTGTCATCACAGTGCCTTTTTCCACGTGGGTCTTTGGAAAGTGTTGTCCAGGGAAGCTGGAGGAGCAGGGACGGGGATACGGGAGCTGGAGCTTTTCCTGCTGGGCTCAGCTCATTCCCCTCTCGGGGTGGGGTGACAGTCACTGCCCTGGGGAACAGTGATTTTCTTTGGTGACATTTGACTGGGTCTTTCGTTTTTAAACTGCCGGAGGGGAGGTTTGGATCAGATGTTGGGAAGGAATTCTTGGCTGGGAGGGTGGGCAGGCCCTGGCACAGGGTGCCCAGAGAAGCTGTGGCTGCCCCATCCCTGGGACTGTCCAAGGGCAGGTTGGAACAACCTGGGACAGTGGATGGTGTCCCTGCCCATGGCAGGGGGTGGCACTGGATGGGCTTTAAGGTCCTTCCAGCCCAAACCAGCCTGGGGTTCCTCAGGCTCTGTGCCCCATCCCTGAAGGTGCCAGGAGGTCCCAGAGCAGTGTCCAGGCTGGGCACAGAGGGCACAGAAAGTCACCCCACCGCCCTGGGAAGCCACCCACGGTGCTGTGGGAAGCTCAGGGAAGGGGCAGGAGCTGCTGGCTGTGGCCAGGGCTTTGAATTGGAGCTCTGCTGGCTCATCATTGTCATCTGCATTGAGCAAAAGCTGCTGTGGAGCTGCCAGTTCCCGGGGCCGAGGCTGCTCCGTGCCAGCCATTCCTTTGTGTCCCTCTGGAGCCACGCAGGGCACGGTTGGGATTTATCCCTGCCCTGGGGTGGGGGGGATGGTCCAGTTCCTCACTTCCCAACCCATCCCTGCCAGGCCTGCCCTGCTGGGTGTGGGTTTGAGGGGGACCCGCTGCTCTCGTGCTGGAGGCTGCAAAAAGGGAGAGAAACGTGTTTGCTTCTTGCTACGAGTGGTTTTTTTGGTTTTTTTTTTTTTTTTTGACACTTCAGCAGGGCTGTGGGCAGCGACAGTTTCCACTCGGTTTCCCTTTGCGGCTCCAAACCCCGCTCTCCCTGCACGTTCTCAGCGCTCCTTCTTCCCCGCCCCCCTCCCCGAACGTGCCGGGGATGCTGCGCGGCCCCCAATTAAGCGTTAATTGCCCCGGTGAATCAGAAGGTGCCTGGGGGAGGTTTGCGGAGGGGGTGGGGGGAGGCAGGGGGAGGTTGCCCTTCAAGCGGAGCCCCGCAAGGCGACTTGCCAAGAGCCCTGGGCTCTTTCAGCCGGAGCCAGATCCGCTGTTCCCAACGCAGCCCCCGTCACCCTTAGCAACAGGCATCTCTGCGCCGTTGCCATGCCAACGGCAGCCGGGTGATGGGAGGACATCCCCCCACCTTGAGCATCCCCGCCCCCCGGGGACGGGGCAGATGCGGCTCCTGGGGGGTTGTGCCTCCCGGAGCATCCAGGCCGCGGCGGGGCGTCCCCCAGGGATGTCCCCGTGTCCCCTTCCCCCCCCCCCCCC